>JAJONZ010001803.1:0-92888 GCA_029582445.1 Solanum paucissectum | reverse complement strand
CCCACACTTAACCAAATTTCCAGATTCTGAATTTTTTCCAAAAGTGACTACTTCCAATTTCAAGCTTCTTCATATTCATTTTAAATTGTCGGATGTAACACAATTAAAATGAAATTACATAAAACCCCTCATAGAAGCTCATTATAAAGTCAACACAAAGTCATAGGCTCTTGCTTAACCTATCATTTTTCCGAGTCGTTACAGTTACGACTAGGGGGTGGTCTCGGGTCGTGACACAACCCTAAGCTATCCGTAGGAGAGTATGAGTCCTCAATCCCAAACTACCATGACAAACCTAACTCAAGCTATCCTTGAAATGTATCTTAGAATGCAAGTCAAGATACCCTTAGGAGAGTATGGATCCTCAATCCTAAGCTACCCTTAGGAGAGTATAAGTCCTCTATCCCAAAGCTACCATGAAATGGTCTTCGCCAAACCAAGTCAAGCTACCATGAATGGATCCTAACAATGCTAGTTCAACCTACCCATAGGAGAGTATAAATCCTCAATCCTAGGCTACCATGACTACTACTAACTCATGTTACCATGACATGCATTCTTCAATGCTAGGTCAAGCTATTCCTTAGAAGAGTATAGATCTTCCATCGATATCCCAAGCTATCAATGTTGGTCTTATCCTACTAGGCCAAGCTATACATGAAGGAAACATATGCCTCAACTTAAAGCTATTCTATCTTGGTCTTATCTTACCAACTCAACTACACAAGAAGGGATCATATCACACAACTTCAAGCTATTCTAGTCTAACATGCTTTGATTCATTTTAGGTTCTCAATTCAACCTAGAATCTTTCCCAATCAAGATCACCTCATTTTGATTGTATCCCCAAAGCCGTAACAATGATGGCTACCTACCCTACTTTAAAGTTTAACTTCATTCTATCATGATCCATGTCTAAATTACAAGCTATTCAATCACATTGTTCATTAGAAGGTGATTCTAGTCATACTTGATCATCAAGGTTCAATTCCAACTTTACAAGTCAAGATCATTCATATTCAATTAAGTCTAGTTCAGTTCATGATTAGATGATCCTAACTATGATCAATTAGTATTCAAAACATTGAAATAGGAAGATCACTTTAGAACCTTCAATTTTGCCTCTAATGGCATAAACCCACAAGATCACATTCATCAATTTAGATTAGGGTTCACCATAGAAATCACATGAAGTCATCATATTATCATTACAAAAATCTAAATCAATAATAATTGGGTGATATCCACTAGATTGGAATCACACCCAAGCCCTACCCACAATGTGAGAACAACACTAGCTAGAATGGAGTTTTTGATCCACAATTGGGGGATTTCTAAGGGGGCTCCATTGGTGGAAGAACCCATGGACGAATAAGATTCACATAACTTTAATAAAAGCCCTAAAAAAAGCTTGAATAAATGGAAAAATCTCCCTAAGTTTCTGCCCTCCTCTCTTCTCTTCTTCTTCTTCTATTCTATTCTAGAGAGAGAATTTCTTGAGAGTAGCTTGGAGGTTCTAAGATTAATGAGTTAAAGTGATTAGTATAGGGTCTATTAACTATTTATAGGAGGTTAACTAACTAACTAATCGTCTCTCCTAACCCCTCAGCTAATTACTAAACTAAACCCTAAACACTAACTTAAAAACTAAAACTGAAAAACTGGCAGCATCTACGACTTCACCATCCACGGACCGTAGATTGATCTACTGTCCGTGGTTTGGTCTCGTGGTTTGGGTCAGAAACTCATATTTTGCAGGCCTGTGCAGGCCTGATCCACGCCCATGACCTACGGGGTGTAGGTTGATCTAAGGGGTGTGGATTGCAACCGTAGGTCACACTTTTTGACAGTTTTGCGGGACTATTTTGGGGTCCTCCTCAAGGAATCCTTGGGTGGTCCTTGGGGAGTCGTACCTGGACGTTTAACCCCTAAACATGTCATTCTAAGTACGGGAGCCATTTATTTTTATTTTAACCCTAATATGACACACCAAACCTCACACCGAAGGCACTAGAACTCACTAGTTCAACTAACTAATTTCCCCCCACTTGGGAACATTCATCCTCGAATGACACTTTAAACACTTCATAAAGTCTAAAATATAACTTAGCAGCCCATTATGCATGAATTACATCTAATGCACATAATCAAGGAAGAAACTTCAATTCCAAGCTAAACACATACAATGCAACACAAGGGAGTAGGAACTACTTCTACCAACCCAAAATGCATCAAATCCTATATCTACTCATTTTCAAGGAGGAACTAACATCTCCTAGCTAAAACATGCTCAACACACATTCATTGAGCCTTAAATGCAACTTCTCATAAAAGCATATATTCAAGGAGAAACCCTCCAACTCCAACCACTAAGGCATGCTCATAATCAATTCATGAAGTCTATATGCAAGTCTTATTCAAATTTATTACAACATGAGGAAACTATGCATAAAAGTCATTTCTAACAAGACCTAAGCAATTACATGAACATGCATCACATAAGAAGATCATGGAAACATACTATTCACACATGACTTCACATAAAAACAAATCAAGAGGAACTTATCATCTCAATCTTGAATGAGAGTAGAAGGAAAGGATGAGGACATCGGAACATCTCATTGGCCCTTGGACTCAAAAGTTGCACTCCTAACCATATTCCCTACTACAAAACACTCCTTACCAATCTATGGAACAACTTCTTTGTTCTTCTATTTCTTGACTTGCCGGTCCAAGACCTTTACCGGTACTTCTAAATCAGAGAGGTTTTCACTAAGCAACTATAGCTCACACACAACCTTACTAACCCAACTCAAGATCTCACATGAGCCTAACAAATCGGGACTAAACTTCTCATACTCACCAAACAAAATGATCCTAAACCATGGTGAATTACACTTCAACCCTTCTTAGAGGAGTCTATTCACTCAACCCATCTAGGCATTACTCAAACACCCTATTCAACCAATCTATCAACATACCTCAAAACTCATCATAGCTAAGTCGGGTTCTACCAACAACTAGACATAACCACACAATAACCTCGCTAGATAGACACACTATCCCGCACTTGGAAGTAAGCCTACACAAACTTTTCTAAACATCATGCATACTAAAAAAAACTTCAAAGTCTATCATCTCAAGCCTTACCAAGTCACATAGCCATAATTGGCATCTCAACGAATCTTTCTCCCTCACTCCTTGTAGCATAAACCCTCCTAATAGTCACATCCTAAAGACCATCAGATAAGGGATAAGAGAGGGAGCTTATAGATCTATGGCACGAATTGGAGAATGAAGAAGTTAGATTTTTCCTAAGCATCTAATACACTCCTATTCATAAAATGTGTCGCCACTCACAGCCATGAATAAGACTCTACTTATAAATGGTTTGAGACATCGTAAAATTTATCCCAAAACCTTATTCTCTCATACCAAGTTTGTCACGACCCAGGGGTACCCCCTAGATGTAACACGGCATACTCGACCCCAAAGGGGTCTAACACAAGCCCTTTTGCATCATAACATCGGTAATAGAATTGAAAATATGGGACAATTAAAAACTTTACAATCGAAGTCATATTTCATAAAAGCAACAAGCGGAAGTCTTACTAAAACCTTTGTCTCAAACTATCTATTAACTTTTGAATAAAAGTCTTCGGGATGCAGCCCATACAAAGTCTAAAAACATAAGGAAATAAAGGGTTCGTCCTCGAAGCTATGAGGACTCACCAATTCTTCAATTTTTCTAAATCCTTGAAGATCTAGCCTCCAAAGCAACTCAAGCGTCCAACCCTACATTTGGTTAGAGTGTAGGCAATATGCGTTAGTACAAAATGTACCAAGTATGAAAGCTAGCACAACATCATAAGACCATCTCAAATGGTTAGTCAACATAAGACATAAGCATAAGAGATATAAATATAGTCATGGAATAATCATTATAGTCATAGCATGGTCTCCAATATAAGCTTCATAAGAAACATAAGTCAACATAAGAAATATTTAATGAGCATAGGAGACACATCATGTTCATGGCATAGTCATTACTTAGACTTTCATGGCTACATACTTCAACCTTAAGTCTTTCATATTACAAGATAACTACTTCACATGACACCTCCAAGAATACTTGTGCAATGCAAGGATAGCATCCCATACTACCATCAAAGCTAAGTACCTATCTTTGGTCATTCTTGTGCATAGTCCACCTTCATATTCAAGACTTAGGTCTTCATTTCATCTTAATTGTAGTCTAGGTACTTTGTCAACTCTTAAGCTTCTCTATGCCATAAGGGTACCATACTTCTAAGTAACCCCAAGACACACTTGTGCAATGCATGAAAGGCATCCCATACTACCCTTCACACTAAGCATAGCCTTGAAGTCATCCTAGTCATATTTACCCTACTTTGGTCTCATTATTAGCTTAACTCATATAACTAAGGGAACTACCACCTTAGTCACTCATATCTTGGAAGGAACATATGGCAACAACCCAAGCTAAGTCATACTACATAAGGGAACCCTTCACAAATAGCCTCAAGTCATACTTGTGCCATCTATGGATAGAATCCCATACTACTACCCATACGAAGTACTTATTTAAACTACCATGAATGTTCACTAGTTAGGGACTAATCCCTCTAGTCTATTTACCTCTTCAAGGTTACCAAGGAATAACCCCTAATAGGCTAGACCATGCTATAATCTTACTAACATAACTAGGTTAAGCTGAGCTAACTACCTTGGAAGACACACTAACATATAAGTCCAAGCTAATCTAGGAAAGGTATAAGTGTCCTATCCTAACTACCATGAAATAGTCCTAAACCAGCTAAGTCATGCTACCCTTACAAGTGTACTAGATTAAAAATGCAAGCTATCCATAGAAGAGTATGATTCTCAACCCTAAGCTATCCGTAGGAGAGTATGAGTCATCAATCCCAAGCTACCATGACTAAGCTAATTCAAGCTATCCTTGAAATGTATCTTACAATGCAAGTCACGATACCCTTAGGAGAGTATGGATCCTCAATCCTAAGCTACCCTTAGGAGAGTATAAGTCATCTATCCCAAAGATACCATGAAATGGTCTTCGCCAAACCAAGTCAAGCTACCATGAATGGATCCTAACAATGCTAGTTCAACCTACCCATAAGAGAGTATAAATCCTCAATCCTAGGCTACCATGACTACTACTAACTCATGCTACCATGACATCCATTCTTCAATGCTAGGTCAAGCTATTCCTTAGAAGAGTATAGATCTTCCATCCCAAGCTATCAATGTTTGCCTTATCCTACTAGGCCATGCTATACATGAAGGAAACATATGCCTCAACTTAAAGCTATTCTATCTTGGTCTTATCTTACCAAGTCAACTACACAGGAAAGGATCATATCACACAACTTCAAGCTATTCTAGTCTAACATGCTTTGATTCATTTTAGGTTCTTAATTCAACCTAGAATCCTTCTATGTAAGAGAACTTGATTCTCCTAGCTTTTTCATGTCTAAGTGTATAAGAGAAAGAGAATACCCAATCAAGATCACCTCATATTAATTGTACCCCCAAAGCCGTAACAATGATGGCTACATTCCCTACTTTCAAGTTTAACTTCATTCTATCATGATCCATGTCTAAATTACAAGCTATTCAATCACATTGTTCATTAGAAGGTGATTCTAGTCATACTTGATCATAAAGGTTCAATTCCAACTTTACAAGTCAAGATCATTCATATTCAATTAACTCTAGTTCAGTTCATGATTAGATGATCCTAACTATGATCAATTAGTATTCAAAACATTGAAATAGGAAGATCACTTTAGAACCTTCAATTTTGCCTCTAATGGCATAAACCCACAAGATCACATTCATCAATTTAGATTAGGGTTCACCATAGAAATCACATGATGTCATCATATTATCATTAAAAAAATCTAAATCAATCATAATTGGGTGATATCCACTAGATTGGAATCACACCCAAGCCCTACCCACAATGTGAGAACAACACTAGCTAGAATGGGGTTTTTGATCCACAATTAGGGGATTTCTAAGGGGGCTCCATTAGTGGAAGAACCCATGGATGAATAAGATTCACATAACTTTAATAAAAGCCCTAAAAAAAGCTTGAATAAATGGAAAAATCTCCCTAAGTTTCTGCCCTCCTCTCTTTTCTTCTTCTTCTTCTTCTATTCTATTCTAGAGAGAGAATTACTTGAGAGTAGCTTGGAGGTTCTAAGATTAATGAGTGAAAGTGATTAGTTTAGGGTCTATTAACTATTTATAGGAGGTTAACTAACTAACTAATCGTCTCTCCTAACCCCTCAACTAATTACTAAACTAACCCCTAAACACTAACTTAAAAACTAAAACTGAAAAACTGGCAGCATCTACGACTTCACCATCCACGGACCGTAGATTGATCTACTGTCCGTGGTATGGGTCAGAAACTCATATTTTGCAGGCCTGTGCAGGCCTGTGCAGGCCTGATCCACGCCCATGACCTACGGGGTGTAGGTTGATCTAAGGGGTGTGGATTGCAACCGTAGGTCACACGTTTTGACAGTTTTGCGGGACTATTTTGGGGTCCTCCTCAAGGAATCCTTGGGTGGTCCTTGGGGAGTCGTACCTGGACGTTTAACCTCTAAACATGTCATTCTAAGTACGGGAGCCATTTATTTTTATTTTAACCCTAATATGACACACCAAACCTCACACCGAAGGCACTAGAACTCACTAGTTCAACTAACTAATTTCCGGGGTGTTACATTATCCCCCACTTGGGAACATTCATCCTCGAATGACACTTTAAACACTTCATAAAGTCTAAAATATAACTTAGCAGCCCATTATGCATGAATTACATCTAATGCACATAATAAAGGAAGAAACTTCAATTCCAAGCTAAACACATACAATGCAACACAAGGGAGTAGGAACTACTTCTACCAACCCAAAATGCATCAAATCCTATATCTACTCATTTTCAAGGAGGAACTAACATCTCCTAGCTAAAACATGCTTAACACACATTCATTGAGCCTTAAATGCAACTTCTCATAAAAGCATATATTCAAGGAGAAACCCTCCAACTCCAACCACTAAGGCATGCTCATAATCAATTCATGAAGTCTATATGCAAGTCTTATTCAAATTTATTACAACATGAGGAAACTATGCATAAAAGTCATTTCTAACAAGACCTAAGTAATTTCAGGAACATGCATCACATAAGAAGATCATGGAAACATACTATTCACACATGACTTCACATAAAAACAAATTAAGAGGAACTTATCATCTCAATCTTGAATGATAGTAGAAAGAAAGGATGAGGACATCGGAACATTTCATTGGCCCTTGGCCTCAAAAGTTGCACTCCTAACCATATTCCTTAGTAAAGAACACTCCTTACCAATCTATGGAACAACTTCCTTGTTCTTCTATTTCTTGACTTGCCGGTCCAAGACCTTTACCGGTACTTCTAAATTAGAGAGGTTTTCACTAAGCAACTATAGATCACACGCAACCTTACTAACCCAACTCAAGATCTCACATGAGCCTAAAAAATCGGAACTAAACTTCTCATACTCACCACACAAAATGATCCTAAACCATGGTGAATTACACTTCAACCCTTCTTAGAGGAGTCTATTCACTCAACCCATCTAGGCATTACTCAAACACCCTATTCAACCAATCTATCAACATACCTCAAAACTCATCATAGCTAAGTCGGGTTCTACCAACTACTAGACATAACCACACATTAACCTCGCTAGATAGGCACACTATCTCGCACTTGGAAATAAGCCTACACAAACTTTTCTAAACATCATGCATACTAAAAACAACTTCTAAGTCTATCATCTCAAGCCTTACCAAGTCACATTGCCATAATTGGCATCTCAACCAATCTTTCTCCCTCACTCCTTGTAGCATAAACCCTCCAAATAGTCACATCCTAAAGACCATCGGATAAGGGATAAGAGAGGGAGATTATAGATCTATGGCACGAATTGGAGAATGAAGAAGTTAGATTTTTCCTAAGCATCTAATACACTCCTATTCATAAAATGTGTCGCCACTCACAGCCATGAATAAGACTCTACTTAGACGTGGTTTCAGACATCGCAAAATTTATCCCAAAACCTTATTCTCTCATACCAAGTTTGTCACGACCCAGGGGTACCCCCTAGATGTAACACTGCATACTCGACCCCGAAGGGGTCTAATACAAGCCCTTTTGCATCATAACATCGGTAATAGAATTGAAAATATGGGACAATTAAAAACTTTACAATCGAAGTCATATTTCATAAAAGCAACAAGCGGAAGTCTTACTAAAACCTTTGTCTCAAACCATCTATTAACTTTTGAATAAAAGTCTTTGGGACGCAGCCCATACAAAGTCTAAAAACATAAGGAAATAAAGGGTTCGTCCTCGAAGCTATGAGGACTCACCAATTCTTCAATTTTTCTAAATCCTTGAAACTCTAGCCTCCAAAGCAACTCAAGCGTCCAACCCTACATTTGGTTAGAGTGTAGGCAATATGCGTTAGTACAAAATGTACCAAGTATGAAAGCTAGCACAACATCATAAGAGCATCTCAAATGGTTAGTCAACATAAGACATAAGCATAAGAGATATAAATATAGTCATGGAATAATCATTATAGTCATAGCATGGTCTCCAATATAAGCTTCATAAAAAATATAAGTCAACATAAGAAATATTTAATGAGCATAGGAGACACATCATGTTCATGGCATAGTCTTTACTTAGACTTTCATAGTTACATACTTCAACCTTAAGTCCTTCATATTACAAGATAACTACTTCACAAGACACCTCCAAGAATACTTGTGCAATGCAAGGATAGCATCCCATACTACCATCAAAGCTAAGTACCTCTCTTTGGTCATTCTTGTGCATAGTCCACCTTCATATTCAAAACTTAGGTCTTCATTTCATCTTAATTGTAGTCTAGGTACTTTGTCAACTCTTAAGCTTCTCTATGCCATAAGGGTACCATACTTCTAAGTAACCCTAAGACACAGTTGTGCAATGGATGAAAGGCATCCCATACTACCCTTCAAGCTAAGCATAGACTTGAAGTCATCCTAGTCATATTTACCCTACTTTGGTCTCACTATTATATTAACTCTCATAACTAAGGGAACTACCACCTTAGTCACTCATATCTTGGAAGGAACCTATGGAAACAACCCAAGCTAAGTCATACTACATAAGGGAACCCTTCACAAATAGCCTCAAGTCATACTTGTGCCATGTATGGATAGAATCCCATACTACTACCCATACTAAGTACTTCTTTAAACTACCATGAATGTTCACCAGTTAGGGACTAATCCCTCTAGTCTATTTACCTCTTCAAGGCTACCAATGAATAACCCCTAATAATTTAGACCATGCCATAATCTTACTAACATAACTAGGTTAAGCGAAGCTAACTACCTTGGAAGACACACTAACATACAAGTCCAAGCTACTCTAGGAAAGGTATAAGTGTCCTATCCTAACTACCATGAAATAGTCCTAAACCAGCTAAGTCATGCTACCCTTACAAGTGTACTAGAATAAAAATGCAAGCTATCCATAGAAGAGTATGATTCTCAACCCTAAGCTATCCGTAGGAGAGTATGAGTCATCAATCCCAAGCTACCATGACTAACCTAACTCAAGCTATCCTTGAAATGTATCTTACAATGCAAGTCAAGATACCCTTAAGAGAGTATGGATCCTCAATCCTAAGCTACTCTTAGGAGAGTATAAGTCATCTATACCAAAGCTACCATGAAATGGTCTTCGCCAAACCAAGTCAAGCTACCATGAAATGGTCTTCGCCTAACCAAGTCAAGCTACCATGTATGGATCCTAACAATGCTAGTTCAACCTACCCATAGGAGAGTATTAATCCTCAAGCTACCATGACTACTACTAACTCATGCTACCATGACATGCATTCTTCAATTCTAGGTCAAGCTATTCCTTAGAAGAGTATAGATCTTCTATCCCAAGCTATCAATGTTTGCCTTATCCTACTAGGCCAAGCTATACATGAAGGAAACATATGCATCAACTTAAAGCTGTTCTATCTTGGTCTTATCTTACCAAGTCAACTACACAAGAAGGGATCATATCACACAACTTCAAGCTATTCTAGTCTAACATGCTTTGATTCATTTTAGGTTCTTAATTCAATCTAGAATCCTTCTATGTAATATAACTTGATTCTCCTAGCTTTTTCATGTCTAAGTGTAAAAGAGAAAGAGAATACCCAATCAAGATCACCTCATATTGATTGTACCCCTAAAGCCGTAACAATGATGGCTACATGCCCTACTTTCAAGTTTAACTTAACTCTATCATGATCCATGTCTAAATTACAAGCTATTCAATCACATTGTTCATTACAAGGTGATTCTAGTCATACTTGATCATAAAGGTTCAATTCCAACTTTACAAGTCAAGATCATTCCTATTCAATTAAGTCTAGTTCAATTCATGATTAGATGATCCTAACTATAATTAATTATTATTCAATACATTGAAATAGGAAGATCACTTTAAAACCTTGAATTTTGCCTCTAATGGCATAAACCCAGAAGATCACATTCATCAATTTAGATTAGGGTTCACCATAGAAATCACATGAAGTGATCATATTATCATTAAAAATAGCTAAATCAATCATAATTGGGTGATATCCACTAGATTGGAATCACACCCAAGCCCTACCCACAATGTAAGAACAACCCTAGCTAGAATGGCATTTTTGATCCACAATTGGGGGATTTCTAAGGGGGCTCCATGGGTGGAAGTACTCATGGATGAATAAGATTCACTTACCTTTAATAAAAGCCCTAAAAAAAGCTTGAATCAATGGGAAAATCTCCCTAAGTTGCTGCCCTCCTCTCTTCTCTTCTTCTTCTTTTTCTTCTATTCTAGAGAGAGAATTTCTTGAGAGTAGTTTGGGGGTTTTAAGATGAATGAGTTAAAGTTATTGGCTTAGGTTCTATTAAATATTTATAGGATGTTAATGATCCAACTAATCTTCGCTCCTAACCCCTCAACTAATTACTAAATTAACCCCTTAACACTAACTTAAAAACTAAAACCAAAAAACTGGCAGCATCTACGACTTCACCATCTACGGACCATAGATTGATCTACTATCCATGGTTTGGGTAAGAGACTCATATTTTTCAGGCCTGTACAGGCCTGATCCACACCCATGACCTATGGTGTGCAGGTTGATCTAAGGGGCGTGGATTGCAACCGTAGGTCACACTTTTTGACAGGTTTGGGAGACTGTTTTGGGGTCCTCCACAAGGACCCCTTGGTTAGTCGTACCCAGACTTTTAATACCTAAACATGTCATTCTAAGTACGGGAGCCATTTATTTTGATTTTAACCCTAATACGACACACCAAACCTCACACCAAAGGCTCTAGAACTCACTAGTTCAACTAACTAATTTTCGGGGTGTTACAAATATGAATTTTTGTGAGATAGAAGCGTATGTGATGATTTATGAGAAGAATTTCCTTGAGAGGGACGAATAAGTCATTAATTATTTCTTAGTGATGTGATTGTTGTGGAAGGGATTTTCCCACATGATTTCTTGTGTATGAATGTGAAAGGATTTCTCACATTGAATGATTCTTGGTTGAAAGGATTTCTCACCTAAAATTAATCTAATCTAAGGAACTATAAAAATGATGAGGCTAGAGTCGATTACCCATGATCCCTAAATGAGAAGGATACGAGGTGATTACCCATATTCCTTAGAGTAGGACTAGAGTTGATTACCCATGTTCCTATAATGCAAGTTGGATGAGAGGCGATTACCCATGATCCCGAAGTGAAAGGACAAGAGGACATTACCCGTGATCCTTTATAAGAAAACAAGAGGCGATTACTCATGTCCTTAAAAGATAAGATGTGATATGTTATGATAGAGGATGAGCTTGGATTGTTGTTACTAGAGGCGGTTACCCATGTCCTTACTAAGGATGAATTAAGGTTACTTCAAAAAGTACTCCTTACATGTTGAGATGATCTATTATGTGCATTGTTTATGCTTCATGACTTATGCTGTCTAACTCCTATGTTATTTTTATGCATGCTATCATATTTATTACACTTTTGTACTATTGCATACTCTTGCCTACATTTCTTATCCAAATGTAGTGTCTGGCATTCTCAATTCTCATCTTCTAGGCTAGGATCCATAGTAGAAGAAGAGTTGAAGATTGGTGAGTCCTTCTTCATCCGAGGATTTGGCCACTACTTTCCTTATGCTCTTTTGATGTTGAGTTTTTAAAATTGATGTACGGGCTACGTCCCGATATTCTATTGTATTAGATGGTTTTTGAGAAAAGTGTTTAGACTTCCATTTAGCTTTAAAAAATTTGGTTATGTTGAAATAATGTTTTAAATCTTATCGATTTCTATTATCTTGACTATTAAAGCTAAGTGGCTTGTATGAGGCCTCTCGGGGTCTTATATGCCATGTTACATCTAGGGGGTACCCCTGGGTCGTGAAAAACTTGGTAATCAGAGAACAAGCTTTAGAAAGGTTTTAGGATGCCTCAAAACCTTGTCAAGTATAGTCTTGTTCATGAGTGTTAAGATCGCAACATTTATGAGTAAGAGGCTACGAGATGATAGGAAACTTCACTTCTTTCTTCACTCTAGGTCGTGCGATAGAGTTTGCCTCTACCATATTTCTCTATTAATCCTTACCCAATGGTCTACATGATATGACTACATGAAAGGCTCATTCTAGAAGGAAAGAGGGAGAGGATGTTGGTCAAGAGGTTCCTCCTCAAGCTCTACAGGTCCCGACCAAACCCTTGGCAGAGCAAGTAACCAATGTGCAGTTTAGAACAATCCTTGATTCCAGGTATATGGATTGAGGAACAAAGCATGGACACTAATTTGCAAAAAGGAACAAAGTGAGCTAAAATAATGAAGAAATGAAAGCTTGGTAATCACCGAGTCCTTTTTGCGAGTCGCAGAATGGCCTCTTGACTGCTTAAACATCCCGTGTGCCAAGCCCTAAAGGAGAAAATCAAGTTGGCGAAAGAAAGGAGCAGTCGACGTGTCAGTGAGTGGTTCCGCGATGCAGTGTTGGATTGCCCAAAGTTACAGAACTTAAGAATGCTGAAGGCCAAAGCAAAAAGGCGATGGAACTGACCAAAGAGCATATCGCCGAGCCCGACTTACTACGTCAAATGGCCCTTCGCAGCTTATTTTTGGCGACTATAAATACATTTTCAAAAATTAAGTTTTGTATCAAATTTTATTCTGAACATTCATTAGATTAATTTTTGAGTTTGAACTGAGAGTATTGAGCCAAGTTTTCCTTAACTTTAAAGAATTGAAGTTTTCCATTTTTTAAAAATTGGAAGTGCGTCTTTGAGATTCTTCAATTTGGACCTTTTTAAATATGAAATTAATCTTACCCAGTTGATGGAAACACAATTTGGTAACGATTTTTTATCTTTTTATGATGTCTGGCTAAAACCCCAACTCTTGGGGTGTGATTATGTGATTATGGGCTGATTTAGTTTATGGGTATTGCTAATTGTTAGTTTAAATATTGTTTAGAAGTGATTCCAAGCAGTAATTGTGGTTTAATTTAAAGAATTGTAGTTGCAAATGCAGTTCTACCTTCGTGTTTTTGGCTTGCTCGAGAGAGGGGTTTTAAAACCAAGATTATTGATTGATGGTCTGTGGGTATTGGATTGTCATGGGTTCATCTCGAGAGAGTGAATCCTAAACCCTTTTCCACATATTAAGCTCGAGAGAGTGAATGGACTAAGGCGTAGGTTGCTCTTATTTTGTATGCTTGTCGATGTTCGAGAGAAATCTACTTGATTCGGGGTAAATTGTTCGAGAGAAAGTTTACCTCCTCTATAGTCTAGCTTAGTTAGTAATATTCAGCTATTTTCTAATGGTTGCAACTACCCATTTTTCTACATTAGCCAATAATCGAATCACATCCCAAGAACCCATCTCATTATTGTCATTTTTGTGTTGTTTACTGCTGCCAGTGGCATTTAGAGTGAGGGATTTCACTAGGATGAATCCACCGGAATTCTGTGATTCTAGGGTTGAGGAAGATCCTCAAGAGTTCATTGATGAGGTTTACAAGGTGTTAGCTATTATGGAAGTGACGCCGACAGAAAAGGTCGAATTGGCTGCTTATCAACTAAAGGGCGTTGCTCAAATTTAGTTCAACTAATGGAAGGACGAAAGATGTCGGTCCTCTAGTTTGGGAAAATTTCAAGCCTACTATCCTTGATAGTTTTTTTCCTCTTGAGATGAGGGAGACAAAGGTGCTTGAGTTTATCAACCTCCAAAGGGAACATGAGTGTGAAAGAATATGCTTTGAGATTCACACAGTGTATGTGATAACGCTCAACTACACTTCATCCAATACTAAGTGTAAGCGATCGCAATCTAGTATAAATCCAACGAAGAGTTTGGGTCGATCCCACAGGGAGTGCTATTGTAGAGAATTCAATTACGAAGTGAGAGATATGTTCTAATCTTTTGTAGGAATAGAAATTATCGAAATCATTAGATTAAGGGTTGACAAAACAGTGTCAAATGGGGGGACAAGGTTTGACAATTAACATCGACGAAAGCCTTGGAGTAATCAAGTAGAAAGGGATACTTGGGGATGTGATCGATTAATTACCTATTTCGCTATACGGGTGATTACTAATTGCTAAAAGTAGTTGAAAGTTAGTGGGTAGACTAGGTGTTATATGTAAAAGCCAGCTCTTTATCAACTATCACAAATCAAGTGAGTTCTCTCAAACCTCAACAAACATCATACATAAATAATCCAAAACCTCAATTTATCTACTCTCTTGAGCTAGATAGGTAGGATCGAATTAAGATTCAGTCTATCGAGTTGAACCCACAACAACCTAATCACTACAATCATCAATTCATAACCTTAATACTAAAACCTCTTTATCAAGAAACCATAGTATACTAGACTAGAACTGAATTTCCAACTAGAATTCATCAGTTAATACACAATTATCAATCGAACCTACTTCAAAACAACAATTAAATCAGCAATTACCAACACCCATAAGTTAATTGAGACAAGTAATCACATAATCACACCTCCAAGAATGGGGGGTTTTAGCCACACATTATAAAAGGTAGGAAAATATTACCAACTATGTTCTCCATAAGCTTAGTACCAAAATCCAAGTTTTCATAATGCTCAAAATTAGCTTCAAACTTAAACCCAACTTGAAAACTCTAAGAATAATGTTTAAGATCAAAAGCTCTAGGTAAAACTCTCAAAAACATAGAATAGTTGATCACACATTCCGAACTGGAGCATAGCACTGTCACGACCCAGGAGTATCCCCTAGATGTGACACGGCGTACAAGACTCCGTAAAGCCTCTTACAAGCCTCATAGCATATCATAACATAAGATAATAGAAAATGGTGCAGAAATTTAAAACTTTTTATTTAGCAATTGAAGTCTTTTATAAAAATAAGCAGAAGTCTACAACACTATTTCTCAAACCATCTACAACACTCGATTAAATCTTTGGGACGCAGCCCATACAAAAGCTCTACACATAAAATGAAAGACTTAAAGGACATAATGGTGAAGCCCTCAAATGCTATGAGGACTTACCGAACTTCTTCTTCTTGATCTACTATGATCCTAGCCACGAGGATGGAAGTCGATATCGCCAAACCCTACACTTTGTGAAAAATGTAGAAGAAATGTGGGTTAGCACAAAAATGCACCAAGTATGATAGCTATGCATAAAAACCTTTGAAAACATGTTAAAAGGGACATTTTAGTTGAAACCATGTTATATGCAATTTTGAACATCATCCTTGAAATAGTTGGAAAACTTAACTCATAAGAAATCTCATGTATAGTTCATAATAGCATAAAAGATAAGAACATAATCATAAGCATCGCCTCCAACATAGACATAATGAAAACATCATTTATCATAAGACATAGTTCACATACATAGTTAAATACCAAGATCATCTCATCATAATAGAACCATCACATAAGTAACCCTAGGTTATACTTGTGCAATGCATAGATAGAACCCCATAATCCTATCTACACTATGTACCACTTTTAGGCCACCATGCTCATGCTTGTAATGCTTTGATATCATCCATAGTTAATACTTATAGACAAGGAAACATTCATGTTCAATAACTCATATCAAGGAAAGCCACTCATAGGAACAATCCATATAAAGCATGTATTAATTCATAAATCTTCAATGCATAATAGAATCATACCATTACAACTCTCAAAGCCTACTTCTGCAATGCATGAATGAAGTCCCATACCCCCACTCACACTAAGTAGAACCTCTTGAGGAACAATAGTACCTAACTCATGTTCTTGTTCATGGTGGGAATATATCCATAACCGACATAGACCATGTGAGCTACATGGAATCCGGTATCATGCCCCACACCGAAAAGCCATGTGAACTACATGGAATCCAGTGTCATGCCCCACACCGAAAAGAGGTTTCCTACTTGCATAAGGTAGAACGAAAATGTATTCGCTTTTAGCTGGATCCACTAGCTAAAGACCTATGTGGGAACATAGTTATAGGATAGGGAGATTGCTTCTAGAAACCTCAAACCTATTGTATTGATGGGGGAGCTTCCATCTCATGAGATTACTTTAGAAAACCCGGCCTTTTGAATTGACGGGAGGGCCTCTACATCATATTCCATATCCACTCGGTGCTAAGAATTATTTCCCAAAATTATATTTTTAATATTGAATTGAATTTACATACATGAAGGAGTGTCTTACCCTCCATCCAACACAACTCATAAAATAGGTTATACATTCAATAATAGAGAATGGACTTTCAACCTTAGAATCATCATTAATATGTAAGGAAAACTTTCACATCATGTTCATGTGTAAAGGTGCATATGAGAAATAGCCTTTCAACAATACCATAGTTACATCATAGTCATGTTCATGCATGGAGTGTGTGTGTGATTGTCCTTTCAATGACACAACAACAATATAATCATCATAGACACTTCACTCTCAAAGTGTTCCTAAAGCATGTGCATAATATCACACTCATGCATAATTTACATATCTTGCATTCAAGGATCATAGATCACATCAAATCAACACATCTAGCATTCATTATATTAGACATGGATATAATCATAACTCAAGTAGTTCATTCATTACATGCATAAAATCATGTACTCATATTATAGGTCATGTGGGTAAAGTCCTTCCACAATAATGCCATATACAATTCAACATACATAATAGCTTCCCTCTTTAATTAATTCGTATTAATTCGTCTTATTTAAGTTCTGACCAAATTAATCGATTAAAGTCAATTTGGTTACCTTTGAAATTTATTTGGGCTATTGTTTGATTATAATTTTTAGCCAAAATCTTTCAATTGGCTTCAAAACATTAAAAGACCAAAGTTTGGGCCCTTTCCTTACTCAGTTGGGCCATTTATTCAAGATTTCCCAAGCAGCCCACTTCTTCATCTATCCAATTCAAGTAACCCAATCCCAATTCTCCTCCATACCTGATCCATACCCGGCCTAACTCTTCTTCAACAAAAGACCTAGTAGCTTCCAACGTTATTCCTCCAACGTTCACAAATTGCAGCAGCAAACACTGTCTATTCCAACTCGACGTCTGCAACCAAACGCGGAAATAGCAACAACCAAACGACAACAACTCACTCACGGCGTCTTCGTCAACACACGGCAATGGAAAATGGCGTCTACACGGCATGAGATACGAATTCAGTCACGCAGGCAGTATGTTACAAAAAAAATTCTTCTTCCTCAACATCCCTCTCCGATAGTACAAATTTGTTGTCGTCTTCTTCCTCGCCCCTGACAAACAGTACACTCATACAACTTTTCGCCTCCAAAGCAATTGTGTATTCGTCCTTGTGGCCTCAAGATCGAGCCACATAGCTCTAGAGGATGACCGATTTAATCAAGGCCATCCACCTCGCGTCCCTCCCGTTTGAATTTGCTGAAAATTAGGTATCAAAGAAGCATATTCCTTCAGCTTTTGGGATAATGTTTGAAATTCGAATTTGTTGCTCAGTTCTTACCCGATTTTACCCTCATCTTTTCTCCCCAAAATCTACTTTAATTTCTTCTATAAATACCCCTCTTCTTCTCCATTATTAGGGATTAGAATTTTTTAGTCGACATTCAAAAATCTACAATACTACAGAGAAAAATATATAGAGAAAAATACAATGATTTTGAGGTAAAAAACACAGACCCGAAGCAGACAAGTGATATAGAGGATACTTAAGTTTCGGTTTCGTGTTGGACCTCGACGCTCTCTCTCTGTTTTTGTAGTCTCATTTTGGTGGAAAAATCATCTTCGTGTTAAGATCGTCATCCCGGAATGTTGCTCCGAAGAAGGTAACCTCTCCTCCTCTTAAATTTGTTTTGCCATTTCGGCTAAATTTAGATGTATGTTATGTGGATTGAATTCACTTTGTGGTCCGATTTAATGATTTTGATGATTCCAATCTATGATATGTTCTTCTTGATGAAAGAAATGGTTGTGTATTGTTTTAAAGTGGTAAAATAGTAGGCAGAATCTAGAAAAGCTATTTGATGTGGGAGTTGTGTGTTGTTTTGCCTATTATTTGTGGTATATGACCACTTGTTTTTTCAATTTTGAATCTCATGGTTATCTATCGTTTCACTATGTCGTGTTTGAATCAAGTTTATATCTCTATTTTGCCCAGATTTTAGTTGAAAAATGTGTGTTATTCGCGGTTGGTCTCTTAAAATATGAAGTGCTTTCCAAATATATGCTTGTTTCCCTCTCATGCTTGACTCTTCTTGTTAAACTATTCAACGAATATTTTTTGGCCAGCTTGGTGATTTATTGGAAGTGTCCACTGTCTATTGTTGTCATTAGAGTAATATTGTAGTTTTTGTTTTGGCCGTTTAAGTATTTTCCCACTGTTTAGTATTTCGCAGCCTATAAATCAATTTTTTAGCATGCCTTCGCTAGTTTCTAAGTATAGCACTTGTTCTTTTGTGTTTACTATAGTAGTACCTGGTCCTATTTTCTTATTTTTTTTTATAGGTTTCGATATAAATGCTTTAGTAATAGAATCTATTTAGAGAAATGATGATTTGCTATGGTCCTAAGGTTATATACCTCAAATATCTTGTTGTCTTAAGTTGTTGATATAGGTTTGACATTGAATGTTGTGTTTCAACTCAATTTAGTAGCTTGTATTGTCATGGAGGATATTTATTTCGATTTGGTTGAGATTGTTACTTGCTATTGAGTATTTGCTTTCTTTAAATAGCCTCCCTTCCTTTAATTTGTTGGAATTCGTTTGGCTTAATTTTCCAGCAATTCATTCATGTCTTAATTCCCTGAAAATGGAGTCTGACCAAATTGACTCTTAATGTGTGTTAAACTCTGATTTTTACTACTACAAATTGTGTCACATTTCCTTCTTGATATTTGTTAGAGTGTTGAAGCGATATTGCTAGTTTTGAATTTTAGCTTCTATCAATTTGTGATTATTTATACTAAATGTTCAATTATTCGATTTCTTTCTTCCAATTACATGGTATACTTTCTAGTATCATTTCTTTGCTTTAGTTGGAATATGCCCTACTGGTGTTCTCTTTATTTATTTTGGAAATATGTGCAATTGATGCATCCTATCACGTTGTTGTCTATGAACTAATTTTGGAAAAAACACAAATTCCTTCCTTGATTATCTGAGAACTGGTCTTTTCTTGTTAACTAGTTCATTTTCTTTTTGTTTATTGTGAGCAATGGCGGAGGATTTCACTTTGATCTGAACCCCTTCTTGCATTATTGATTGGGCCTCTCAGGCCTAAAGCCTTTCCGAGTCACCCTCTTCATTATCAAGTTTAGAATTGGAAAGCAAACATTCGAATTCTAAATGGAAGGCAATGTACAGGGCCAGAAAACTGAAAATGCTGGTGTCTCAAGTTGAACATACACAGAATATACAGGAATATACAGTGATATACATCAGCTGTATACACTATATAAAAGCAGCAAAAATTGGCCAAAAGCCAACCTAAATTTCAGTTTTTTTTTGGTGTTTTATTGTAATTGGGCCAAAAGCCCATTTATTTTTAGTATCATGTGCTAGTTTAGGACAGGTGAAATTGGGCCTGAAGACCAAAAGTAATTTAGTTTTTATGATAGTCTAAGACAGGTGCAAAGGGGCTAAAAGGCCCAAAAAAAAATTAGGCCCAAGTACTGGCCCAGGCGGACAGATCCAGACTTGGGCCCAAATCTTCTTTCCCTATCTATTTATTTCCTATTATATGTTTTATGTGTTTATTTAATTTTAAGGTTTTTCCTAATCAATGCTCCCAAAAGATAACCATTTTAAATTAAATATTTAAAATTAAATAAATATATTTACTTTCTCTTATTCAAGTTTGTGTATTTTCTTAAAAGTGTTTAGCAAAATATTTTAATTGTGGGACAACCGCATGTTAGCGGGCATTTCGGGTGCTTTCAAACCCTTCCCAAAATGCCAATATGAACCCCGAACCCCCTCTTTAATATTTTCATTAGATTTCCATTTTAATATTTTGAAAAAATATTTTTCTTGATTTTTCTTTAAAAATTAAGTGGCGACTCTTAAAACCAGTCTATTATTTTTTAAATAAAATAGAATGACGACTTTGCTGGGGAATTGAATGGGTTCTAACCTTAAAATTATCTTATTCAGCTATTTATTTAAATTGCTTAATTGTTTCAATTTTTGTTAATTGTAAATTATTGCATTTCATGGCATTGATTCCGCTAAACGGCAAATAGTTTGCATTAGGAAAAAAAGTGGTTACGTGGCTTTCCACGGCTGTCCTTTAGAAAAGCACCTTTGAATTATTTTGAAGTGATAAACGAATAGTTGGCTTGTGGTCATCCAATGTCGTTTATTATGCTTCACCCCGCAGTTTGTCCAACTCGGGTAACCAGGTCTTATAAAAACCAACCCTTAGTCAACTAGCGTAGAGCGAAACCAAATCCATTTTAGAGCATCGAACTAAGATGACCCAATACCCAAGGTGTGTTGGGCCCATTAGAGAGACCACCTTGAGTCCAAAATGGCCCACGGCCTAAACGGACGATTATACCTATGTGTTTAAATTTGAAGGATGTATATGTCGTTGGACAAACCATTGCCCATCGGGGTTGAGAGTTTATTTTAATTAGCTTACTTTAGTTAAGTGAAGATCTTCATGAGTTCTCACTGCATCCAAAGACGTGGACATCCGGAGATGACGAGAAGTTCAAGATCGAAGGACCTTCCATGGAGGCATAGCCTAGGATGGTACCCCTACATGGGACTGATTATTTGTATCCCTTTTCCCTATTATGTATTCCCATTTAGTTTTATTCATGAGACTTATGTAAATTTGGGTTTTGGGGAAATGGAATGTTTCAAACGACATTATACATCCTTCAAATCATTAGTCCTACCCTTGGCACAAAAGGGGCACATATCTTTTAAGAACTTGCAATATTTGTTTATGTGTTATAACTGCTTGTGTGAATATGTTGTTTTATTTGGAAATATTCTAGCTCACTCTTCTTCGAATTATTTTTAGAACCCCTAAGCACAAATATCAAGTCATTATCAACAATGCGTCCAAATACTCTTTGAGTCTTTAGTTTTTCAACAAAATTCGAATTTCATTTTCAAAACCTTACTCTCCTATCTCAGAAAAAGGTCGATTGTTTCGTCTCAAGTCAAAAAGGATCGTTGAACTACGTAGGACCTGAATTCCTCCTCGTGAGATACGTAGGCAACATTTCAAGGCTCGGACCCCATTTTGAGAAATTTTATCTTTTCCAACTCTTGCAAAGAGAATAGAGTTTCATATCAATCGAAAAACAGAAGTATGACAATGAAAGATACAACCGACTTTGTCTCTACTCAAGTCGACGTTTCTGATTCACTAACCTCAAAATCATATAGACAAATTCATGTTTATTTAGTCATTTCTCTAAATACTTGGGCTAGTTTATCTTCAAGTGGAGCAAATCTTATGTGTTTGTGGTCATATGTGTGATATTTTGTATTATTTATCATCTACATAGACTAACACGTTTATATTTTGAGTTATTTGTCTTTGTCAGGTACTTAGAACTGATCTGTGTTGATAAGCTGGTTGGTCATCCTTATTTCACTAGATATAAGGCCCCCAAAGATTCCTTCCCCGATCAAAATTCGCAAAAAAGAAAGGCAGTAATGGGTGATAACAATGATGAGATTGGCCTAATTGATGTTGTCATGCCTCATCCCGCCACCACTGATCAAAATGAATTAATTATGCAGTTGATGCAACAGATTGCCAAAATGAGGGTTGAAATGCAAAGAAGGCAGGATTTGCCTAATCAAATTTTCACTTTCAACCCTCCAGGAGATAGAAGACCTCCACTCCACTTTCCTCCACCAAGCGCGGAATAGGTTCATAACCCTCCCTCTAACCCCGCTAAAAATCCCCCAATCATCTACCTAACCACCCCAAATCCCAATCATGCCACCGTCTCTTACCAAGCGCCACCTCCTACTCAAGATACCCACCCCCAAACCTTCCCTCCTCATCAAAATGCCAACCCGCAAACTTGCCCTCCCTCTCAAAATCAAAATTTCAACAATCCGCAAGCCTTCCCCCATCATCAAAATCAACATACCAACCCCCAGACTTTCCCCCAAAATTACCAAGTCACTCAAAATACCCAGAATCCCTCCATTACTCTACCATTCACTCAAAAGACTACTTTCCCAATTCCAATTCCAAATGAACCTTATGCCAATTGTTCTGAGCTTGATCACTATGAGGAATAAGAGAGAGAGTGGAGGTCAAAGGAAGAGGAACCTACACATCTGATAGAAAAAGACATTTCAGAAAATCCTCACCTTACAAAGGTTATCCTCTAGCTCCACAAAATTCATATCCAGCTTGTTATACCCAATCAGGTTATCAAACTCAACCACCAAGTTACCAAATTCAGCCCCCTAATTACCAAACTCCACCACCGAGTTACCAAATTCCACCTCTTGTTTACCAAACTCCACCTCCATATCACCAAAATACCCATCCATAATACCAAGCTCCATCACTTAATTGTTCAAATATCCAATAATGTTACCAAACTCCACCTCCGCACTACCAAAACACCCCTCTTAGCTACTGAGCTCCACAATACCCAAATTTCCAAATGCAAGGACCAACTCACCAAATTCCTCCAAACTACCGTCAAGTACCTTCACATCCAGGAAATCAATACTATCCTCATTGCCAAAATCTTGAGAAGAAACATTCTAGAGTCTTTACTCCTTTGGTTGAGAGCCGAACAGAACTTTTTGAGAGATTGAAATCAGCTGGCCTAATACAGAAAATTGATCCAAAAATATCAATGTCAACTCCAAGCTTTATAGATCTGATCTTCACTGTGCTTACCATTCAGGAGGTGCTGGGCATATTACTGAGGATTGTATCAAATTGACGCATAAAATTCAAGACTTGATAGGTCAAAAGATCGTCACTCTTCAGACCACCACTCTTAATGTTAATAGTAACCCCATGTCGAATCATGGAGGGGTGACTATTAATATGGTTGAAGTCGAAGAAGATTTGAATGTGGAGAAACTTATAATCTCAACCAACCTTGACAAGCTTGAGAAAGTTGTAGTCTCTCCAACCAAAAGAGAGAAATCAAAATTTGTGATCATGGCACCTCATCAAACGTTTGATTTAGTGCCGAAAAAGGATCAGAACAAGTAGAAGATCGATCAAGCTTTTCCAAAATCATTGCCTCACTTATTGTCTTTTCGAATGCAAAATGGTCTAGGTAAAGGAATAAAAAATTGGTTCAAAGAATGTGATATTGTGCTTGAAGAGATGATCGAGACACCAGTCATACTAGACAGTGATTCAAATGAGAAAATACGTAATTGGACATCCACTTGCTCTTGATTCCTCGCTCGTCTTTTGAAAATATTTTCAAATCTGCCAATAGCATGTCGTGTCACAAGTTGAATGAACAAAATGAGGTAGATGCAGACGAATTTGAGGACTACAATAAGAAGATCATGTTACCCAAACACCTGGTTGAGGAGTTCAGACAGTTTGAAATTCACGATACGCTGAATTTAGAAGAGATCAAAATAGTAAATCAGGAAAATGATGAACGCATCAAAGAAATCAACATTGGTGCCTATCTGACAAAGACACAGGAAAGAAAACTCATCAGTTTGCTTAGCGAACACATCGATACATTTGTTTGATGACATCACATGGCTAAGCATGAGCATTACATCTCACAAGTCATCAATCTACTCAAATGCTGTCAAAAGATATCATGTTTGAAGACTCAATTTCTATCTTTTCCTTGTAATAGCTTTTATTTTCTTGTAATAGTTTATGCTTAGAATTTATCCCTTTGTAATGAACTACATCTGACTTGAATTCTCAAGAATGATATACGTAGGCGGCCTATGTCGGCCTCTGTCTCCCCTTTATCCCTTTTTAATGTTTCCTTTGTACTTGAACTATGTTCGACCTGAATTCTCAAGAATGAGATACGTAGGTGGCCTATGTCAGCCTTGGTCGGTTCCTTAGTTTAGTTTCTTATTTCTATTAACCCTTGAGGAGGGACTATGTTTGACTTGATTCCAGTCTCAACGGGATACGTAGGTGCCACAACGGCTCGGTCATAAATCCTCTAAGATTTCTATTTTCCTTTACAATAGAATCTGGGACAGAATTTTTTAGAGGGACTCAAAAATTCTCAAGAAGAGGATCTCTCCAACAAGTCAAGACTGAAGTTACCTTGAGAATTGTAACTGATCTAAAAAATTCCATGATCTGTTTATCGATGTTTCAAGATACACCAAGACAGTTAATTGGGACTGACCTAAAAAATTTCAATAAGGTCCATCAGTGTTTTAGAGCAAGTCAGATCACCCAAACTTCAAGAATCTTTTCAATAAGTTATCAGATAGACCTTGGAGCATCAACCCCGAAGGCATTCATTTAAGCTTGACGTGATATGACACTCGACAGTGATCCTTTTTCAAATATTTCTTAAAGAATTTCTCAATATGTTTCAAATGTTTTGCATAAAATATTTTGTCTTATCTATCAAGAAGCGGGAGATCAGAGAAATCAACCGGAGATAGCGAGACAAAGAGCAATCAACCGGAGATAGTAGGACAAGGAGCAAACAATCGAAGAAATTAACATAGATCAGTTTACTTAAAACTAACAAATTTTCTTTGGACGTAGGAAATGGTTGAATGCTTCTGATTCCAAAAGAAGTAATCGGGGATATGAGTAACATTGTCTTAGCTCAAATCCGTAACAAGACAAGTGAACATACAAATGTTGAAGGTAAAATGAGGGACATATCTTCATCATCCTACCAATGGATCATCTTCATCCTACCGACAGATCTTTATCAGCATCATCCTACCGGCAAATCTTTATTATCAACATCCTACCAATGGATCTTCATCAACATTATCCTACCAATGGATCATAATCACTATCCTACCAATGGATCAACATTACCCTACCGACAGATCTTCATCAGCATCAACATCATCATCATATCGATGGAGCATCATTAATATTATCCTATCAATGGATCAATATTATCCTACCAATGAATCTTCATCAGCATCATCACCATCCTACTGACGGATCTTTATTATCGTCATCCTATCAATGGATCTTCATCAGCATTATTCTATCAATGGATCATTGTCAATCATCATTTTATCGATGGAGCATTATCATCCTATCGATGAAGTAGCATCATCTTATCGATGGATTAACATCACTCTACCAATGGATTATCGGCATCCTATTAATGAAACATTGTTATCCTACCAATAGAGCATCAATATCATCATCCTATCAATTGAGTATCATCATCATCCTATCAATGGAGCATCAACATCATCATCCTATCATTATCTTCATCCTATCAATAAAGAATCATTATCCTACCAATGGAGAATCAACATCATCATCATATAAATGGAGCATCAACATTATCATCCTATCATTATCATTATCCTATCAATGAAGAATCATTATCCTACCAATGGAGCATCAACATCATCATCTTGTCGATGAAGCATCATCATCATCCTATCAATGAAGAATCATTATCCTACCAATGGAGCATCAACATCATCATCCTATCACTATCATTATTGTATCCATGAAAAATCATTATCCTACTAATGGAGCATCAACATCATCATCCTGTCGATGGAGCATCATCATCATCCTATCATGTAGCAGCATTATTCTACCAATGGATCAATATCATCCTACCAATGGATTATCGTCAGCTTACCAGTGAAGAATCATCATCATTATTTTCATTTGCAAGAACGTCATCAAGAGAGCCATCAACATATTACATCAGTCTATATTTTATTACTTCGATATCAAAGAAAGAGTAGATTTGAAGAATTATGTTGCAAATATGAAATACAAGTTTTATTGGCCTAACGTCAAGCCGAGGAAACTGACGTTAAATGTTCAAGGTGATCGACTAAGTGTCAACATGGTAAAAGACTCTATCTCTCCATTTGAATTACATTTTTATACTAATGAGTTTATCTCAGTATTTGTTGAAAGCATCCGAGAGGATGAATTCTCAAAACAAACCACAGGTGCGGACGACATCAAAAGGGATGCAGGACAACGTGGAACTTTTTCTTAGCAGAGAACTGGGACATTGTCCAAAGAGGAATACCAAACTCTTAGGACGCGAGTTGAGGAGCGACTTTCACCATAATCAAACCACACCCCTATCAGAAGGCATTTGGGTTTTTCTTTAGGTTTATCAGTTTCAATTTTGCATTCGAAAATTTAGATTTTCACCGGAAGCAACTTTCCAATCTGAGTGACAATACACCAAGATATTTAGATATTATGTTTGTGTAAGTTCTTACTTATGGATGTGAAGAGATCCGCATTCATGGCTAAGAGGATGCAAGTCTCTTTTTCGTAAGTCAACTTATTTGTCACTCTTTCAAAACCAAAGGTTATCTTGCATACTAGTTTCCTTTTCAACTGATCGAGTCGAACTAGAAGAAGCCTGATTCCCTAAGTTGATAAATGATGATTTGCTATGGTCCTAAGGTTATTTATTTCAAATATCTTGTTGTCTTAAGTTGTTGATATAGGTTTGACATTGAATGTTGCGTTTCAACTCAATTTAGTAGCTTGTATTGTCATGTAGGATATTTCTTTCGATTTGGTTGAGATTGTTACTTGCTATTGAGTATTTGCTTTCCTTAAATAGACTCCCTTCCTTTAATTTGTTGGAATTCGTTTGGCTTAATTTTCCAACAATTCATTCATGTCTTAATTCCCTGAAAATGAAGTTTGGCCAAATTGACTCTTAATGTGTGTTAAACTCTAGTTTTTACTACTACAAATTGTGTCACATTTCCTTCTTGATCATTGCTAGAGTGTTGAAGTGATATTGCTAGTTTTGAGTTTTAGCTTCTATCGGTTTGTGATTATTTATACTAAATGTTCAGTTATTAGATTTCTTTCTTTCAATTACATGGTATACTTCCAAGTATCATTTCTTTGCTTTAGTTGGAATATGCACTATTGGTGCTCTCTTTTTTAATTCTTTTGAAAATATTTGCAATCGATGCATCCTATCACTTTGTTGTCTATGAACTGATTTTGAAAAAAAAAACAAATTCCTTCCTTGATTATCTAAGAGCTAGTATTTTCTCGCTAACTAGTTCATTTTCGTTTTGTTTATTGTGAGCAATTGCGGAGGATTTCACTTGGATCTGAACCCCTTTTTGCATTATTGATTGGGTCACTCTGGCCCAAAGCCTTTCCGAGTCACCCTCTTCATTATCAAGTTCAGAATTTGAAAGCAAACATTTGAATTCCGAATGGAAGGCAATGTACAGTGCCGGAAAATTGGAAATGCAGGTGTCCCGAGTTGAAGATACGCAGAATATACAGGAATATACAGTGGTATACATCAGTTGTATACACTGTATAAAAGTAGCGAAAATCGGCCAAAAGCCAACCTAAATTTTAGGTTTTTGTGTTTTGTTGTAATTGGGGCAAAATTCCATTTATTTTTAGTATCATGTGCTAGTTTAGGACAGGTGAAATTGGGCATGAAGCCCAAAAGTAATTCATTTTTTATCATAGTCTAAGACAGGTGCAAAGGGGCTAAAAGGCCCAAAAATGAAATTAGGCCCAAGTACTGGCCCTGGCGGACAGATCCAGACTTGGGCTCGAATTTTCTTTCCCTATCTATTTATTTCCTATTATATGTTTTATGTATTTATTAAATTTTAAAGTTCTTCCTAATCAATTCCCTCAAAAGATAACCATTTTGACTTAAATATTCAAAATAAAATAAATATTTTTACTTTCACTTATTCAAGTTTGTGTATTTTCTTAAATGTGTTTAGCCAAATATTTTAATTGTCGGACAACCGCATGTTAGTGGGCATTTCGGGTGCTTTCAAACTCTTCCCAAAATGCTAATACGAACCCCTAACCCCTCTTTAATATTTTCATTAGATTTCCATTTTAATCTTTTGAAAAAATAGTTTTCTTGATTTTTCTTTAAAAATTAAGTGGCGACTCTTAAAACCAATCTATAAGTTTTTAAATAAAACAATCATCATGTATACCTAACTCTCAAGATAATCTAACCACATGCTTCATTCTTAACCAATTATAGTCATATAACATCATGCATGCTCAATCTCAATACTACTCAACCATGATCCATCATATAAGCCCTAATCTAATCAATTCATGTCTACAAGCTTTACTTTTAAGCAATTCATATCTAGGTGTTGTAATATCAAGCAATTCATAAAGAAGTTCATCAATCTTAGAAGGTCACATCTAAGCCCGCAATTTTCCTCTTTCATGGCATAACAATAGACTATATCAAGGTCACCCTAGAATCTTAGATTAATCATGAATAAATGTATAATCATGCTAAAATCATGTAATTACACCCTAAATAATTATTATTCACTCAATTGAACCAACATATAACAATACCCACACTTTAAGATCCAAATTGGGAAAGTTGGGGATTTCATGGGTTCTTAGGGTAATTCATCATAAACCAACAATAATTCATCAATTCAATCATAAATCAACCATTAAAATCATTTTTGGAAATAACCCACAAGATTGAAGTCAAACCCTCACTTTTGGGGAAATCACTAGTTTTGAAATTGAACTTTGGAGGGGCTTCATGGGTGAAGACTACCCATGGATGAAGGACTACCATACCTAATTGAAGAATCTTCACGAAATTGGGTAGAAAACATGGATCCTTCAACCCTAGCCTTCACCTTCTTCTTCTTCTTCTATGGAATTTTAGGGAGAGAAATATTTGGGGAAGATGAACTTTGGGATTTTCTTTCTGGATTCTAGGGAGAATGACTAAATTTGGGGAATTTATAGAGTAGAAAGCTTATATACTTCACTAGATATGGAGTAAAACAACTTAGTTTCGAATTAGGAAAATAACAAAAGACCCCTAAGACCTCCAACTTAAAATCTGCAGATCTGCACGCTGAAGCTCGCCAAGGGTACTTGGCGACTCGCCAAATGTGCCATCAGCTCGCCTAATTTTACATTGAGTCAACTTGGGGGCTAAGTCGGCTTCGGCGATGGGGGAGTCGACTTCGGAAACTCTCCGACTGGAATGGCGAGCACGACTTTGCTCGCCTAAAGTTACCAAATGTAGGACATCAAGGATCAAGCAAAAAGGCGCGGAGGCTCCATTTGACGGATCGCCTAATCGACTAAGAAGTAAATATTTTCCCTTCTCTAAATTCGGGGTGTTACATTATCTCCCCCTTGGGATCATTCGTCCTCGAATGACGCTTAAGACACCTTACGGAAGTTAAGACTCACGACTAGAAGCTCATCGCATGCAATATCAAAATAATGCATAATTTAAAGGAGGAAGCATCAGGTCCAACTCAAACATACTCAATATATCACAAGGAAGTAGGAACTACATCTAACAACCCATTATGCATGAAAACTCAACATTTGAATATTCATAGGAGGAACTACCTTCTCCAACTCAAATAATGCTCAACACAACATCATGAAGTAAATTATGCAATTACTCTCGAAAGCATATCTAAGCATGTTCGACAATTCATTTCATGAAGCATGTAGGCAACTCACACTAAATGTACAGCAACATGAGGAACATATATCATGAGAGCTCATTTACTTAAACATGAACTTCTCAACATAATGCATATAATAAGGAGATCATGGAAACACATAAATCACACATGACTCCAAAACATGAAACAAGCCACAAGGAACTCTTGGTCTCAAGCTAGAATAGGAATAGAAGAAAGAGATGAGGATATCGGAACTCTCAACAACTTACCTATCTAAGCATACCATCTCCCCCTTGGGAGTTGACCCCTACTAAAACTTCAATTACCACTTCTTTCACGCTTTCATGAAAGAAACTTCCTCATTCTTCTATTTCTTGACTTGCCGGTCTAAGACCTCTACCGTTACTTCTAAATTAGAGATGTTATCATTTAAGCACTCTAGCTCACAAGCAACCTTACCAACACCACTCAAGATTCATATGAGTCTACCAAACCGGAACTAAACTTCTCAAACTCACTACACCTCTCAAGGTGAAAATTTCAAACCAATCCAAATCATGAACATAAAGAAAACTCAACGACTTACTATCTATGCACATTAACTCCCTCCTGGGAGTAAACCTATACGGACTTTTCTAAGCACCATTTCTTTCAACTCTAAGGTTGGTCCAAGTTATCACTAATCCTTCACACAAGATGATTCTAAACCATGGAGAATTACACTTTTACCCTCTTTTAAAGGAGTCTACTCACTCAACATCTCTAGGCATCACTTAAACACTCTATTCATATAATCCTATAACACACCCTAAAATTCTAAAATTCATCATGACTAAGTCGGGTTCTACCAGCAAACACACATAACCATAATGCAACCCATTTATACCAAAGGGTACCATCTAAACATATCATATCAAGTTCCATCTAGTCACATAGCCATAATTGGCATCACTACCAACCTTTTCCCCCTCGATCCTTGTAGCATGTGCCTTCAAGTGGTCGTATCATAAAAACCATCGCACAAGGAGTAGGAGAGAGACCTTATAGAATTAAACCCTATGGCACGACATAGAGAATGAAGAAGTGATATTTCGTCATATCCAATAGCCTTCTATTCATAAATGTGGTGTGCTTCACAATGTGAACAAGACTCTACTAGACGTGGTTTGAGACATCCTAAAACCATTCCAAAACCTTGTGCTCTGATACCATGTTTGTCACGACCCAGGAGTACCCCCTAGATGTGACACGGCATACAAGACTCTGAAAAGCCTCATAGCATATCATAACATAAGATGATAGAAAATGGTGCGGAAATTTAAAACTTTTTCCTTTATAATCGAAGTCTTTTATAAAAATAAGCGCAAGTCTACAACATTATGTCTCAAACCTTCTATAACACTCGACTAAATCTTTGGGACACAACCCATACAAAAGCTCTAAACATAAAATGAAACGCTTAAAGGACATAATGCTGAAGCCCTCGAATGCTATGAGGACTTACCAAACTTCTTCTTCTTTATCTACTATGATCCTTGCCCCGAGGATGGAAGTCGATATCGCCAAACCCTACACTTTGTGAAAAATGTAGAAGAAATATGGGTTAGCACAAAAAAGCACTAAGTATGATAGCCATGCATAAAACCCTTTGAAAACATGTTAAAATGGACATTTTAGTTGAAACCATGCTATATGCCAATTTTGAACATCATCCTTGAAATAGTTGGAAAACATAACTCATAAGAAAACTCATGTATAGTTCATCATTGCATAAAGGATAACAACATAATCATAAGCATCGCCTCCAACATAGACATAATGCAAACATCATTTATCATAAGACATAGTTCACATACATAGTTGAATACCAAGATCATCTCATCATAATAGAACCATCACATAAGTAACCCTAAGTTATACTTGTGCAATGCATAGATAGAACCCCATAATCCTATCTACACTAAGTACCAATTTTAGGCCACCATGCTCATGCTTGTCATGCTTTGATCTCATCCATAGTTAATACTTATAGACAAGGAAACATTCATGTTCAATAACTCATATCAAGGAAATCCACTCATAGCAATAATCCATATAAAGCATGCATTAATTCATAAATATTCAATGCATAAGAGAAACATACCATGACCACTCTGATGTTTGCGTAATCAACGACACAACTTCCGATGCAAGTGTCTATGATTGTGCAATAATATAATAACCAAACCAAGGGTTGGGGTTGAGTCCCAAGGGAGTGGTTTTGAGAATTAACAGAAAAATAAAATTAGTTCTAACTAGTCGTATCTAAAGACATTAACGATTTAAAATATTGTAAATTAAAGGGAGACACAAGAGTGTCAATTAACAATGGGGGTTTTGTCACTAGTAAGTAAAAACAACAAAATTAACAAAGAAATCTAAGTAATGAGAGGGGATTCTTGAACTGTGATAGGAATACGGGATTGACTAAATCATTGGGTACATGTTTTTGATAGTAAATTCATTGAGTATTTGTGACTAGGCTTGACTTTAAAGGGGATAAGCTCTCTCTCGAGCAACTTACCCCGTTTCAAGCGGGCTCCTCTCGGACACCCATTTACCGCATGAAGAACATCCTCCGCCTTAACCCACTCACTCTCTCGAGCTGAGTGTGTGGAAATGGGACTAGGGTTCACTCTCTCAAGCTGAACCTCATGTCGACCCACTCGCACTACCATCAATTTAGTGGTTTTAGTTTTACGACCTCTCTCTCGAGCAAGCTGAAAACACATATATGAGATTATATTTGCAACTAAAACCTCATTAAGTTCATCCACAACCACTAAATGAAATCACATTTAAACTACAAATAGACTATCAGCAAGCAAGACCCAACAACTAATCTAACCCATATTCACAAAATCACACCCCAGGATTGGGATTTTTTTTAGCCACACATCAAGAAATAGAAATTTATTCCTTCAATGACGTTGAAATCAAATGGGTATGAAGATTTAAGTTTGAATTTAGGCCAAGAGTGAAGAATCCAAGAGACCCACTTCTAAATTGAAAGAGATGAAACCCTCTTCTTCTTCAAGTTTTTAAAACCCTCTCAAACTCAGAGCAAAAATAAAAAGTACTAAAAATTATATTAATTGTTCCACAATAAAAATCTCATTCTAAACTACAACTCTCAGTGAGTATTTATAGTTTTGAAAAATCGGTGCTGCAGCGTATCATTCGGCGACATTAGTCAGAATCGCCCAACTGGGCGTTTTGCCCTTTGGTGTAGTTCATCGCTGCTTTGCACCATTCTTCAGCACCGTCATGCTCTGGGGTCATTGGGCGACATGGTACTTCCTCACGGAACTTCTCGGCGATGCACCGACTGCTTCCTTTTTCCACCAGCTTGATCCTTTCCTTCAGGGCTCAGCACACTGGAACAAAAGGCATAGTAAAACCCTTCGGTGACTCGCCTAGTGGACTCGGCGATCCTCAAGCCTTCATTTCTTCATTCTTTTCTGCCTTTTCGTTCCTTTTTGCGACGTAGTGTCCATGCTTTCCTTCAAACTTCAAATACCTGAAACTTAAGTTTTTTCATCAGATATTGAGATAAAATAAGCATTGGAGGACACAATTTCTATTAAAATATAGCCCTAAATGAGTCCAATTTGTGGACTCATCAACACCCCCAACTTAAACTTTTGCTTGTCCTCAAGCAAACTCAAGTTCAGTCATTCAAAAAAGTGTCTTGAACAGTGCTACACAAGAGTCAATCATGAATGCACACAAGAAGACTCAATTTACTTATGCACAGATCAAATGTACACTCAAAGATTCAAGTTGTGACTCACCAATATCAAAGAACCTCATGCTCACAATACTTGCTTCAAATGCAAGTTCAAGCTCATACAAAGTGTTCAAATGCCCTCATAAAAAGAATGATTCCATAATCACACAATGGTTCACAGTTTAAAGCTTCGAAATCAGATGCAACGCTCACTCTCACAAGGAAGAACACAATGCATTCTTTCACCTATAGGGTTGCCCGTATTTTCCAATCAACATTTGTTTCAGCTCACTCACGATCAAAAAGGTCTTTTCAAGGCTTGTAATGGGGTTGAGTGCAAAGGTATGGTCATTTAGGCTCAGTGACTTTCATCCTCATGAAATGGGGTGCTCACAACACTTACTTTCCTTTCCCTTTGTCATTCTCTTTAGTGCTCATAAGTCATCCTAGTATTCACTTTCCATGGATTGTTTGGGAAACCCATTTCTTTTGTACTTTATTTTTCATTCTTTTTCTTTCTCTTTTCCCTTTTTTTTTATATGGAAGGGTTCCATTTTTCTTCAAAACCATGGGTAAGGGGGACTTTCTTGCACTTCTTGATTTACCCTTATCTTTTTACCACACCCCCAACTTAGGCTTTTGGCCTAAGTTGGCTATTCAATTGACCACAGTTCAAGAGGTTTATAGGTAGTGGATAAACAAAGGTTATGGTTTCATCAAGTTTCTTTCAAAGAAAGGTAAGGTTTAAGGGGTGTTCAAAAGAGAATCACACGCTCACAGGGTGGGTCACAAAAGAGGTATATGTCAAATTAGTTTACACTCTTAGAAGTTTCCTAAGATCATATCAAGAGATAGCATCACTTAGTTGACCGGACCAACGGGGTAAATTCTAGGATCTATCATGCATGGTTCAAAGTAAGCTCATCACACTAGGCATTGACACTATAGTCAAACAAGACTCCACACTTTCGCTAGTGTGTAATGATCGTCACAAGAGACTCAATTTGATAACAGGCTAGTCAAAACGAGATGCAAAGAGTTCACATATTGTCTATGCAACTTCATTTGGCCTCATCGTAGCCGTACATTCATGTTTGTTCGATCGTAAGCACTATTCAAGTCATCGGTATTGATCGGAACCGACACTTAAATTTTGAAAAAGAACAACCACATTCAACACATGAGAGGTGGCAAAAAAAATTCGAACGGATCAAAATCAAAATCATTTTTCAATTAAAACCAAAAGGAGTCATAAGCTCAAACATCCACATAAAGCAGTGTAAACACAATTTAAGCACAAAACCCAAATATAAACAAAATAGAAATGTCAATAGCACACAAAGGTCGGCCTCACCCCACCACAAATAAAAGCAATTTGTCCTCAAATGCAAATAAAAAAATATGCAGAATGTAAATTAAAGGAAGACAGAGAGGGAGGTATAGAAGGGATCTTGACTACGTAGTCACTTCATCTTCTTGGGCATCAATTCCCGGAGTGTTGTCACTCTGCTTCAGGTTCTCTTTTTCTTTTCGCTCTACTTCAGCTTCTACAGCAATATTAGCCTCGATCATATTGTCCAACTCATGAGATGCCACAAAAGCGTGTATCGCATTGCTGAACCCTCGAGCCCATGAAGGGACATTAGAATCGATGGGCATCCTCCTCCTCGAACTGGCTGTTTTGTTCTCGCTCATTGCAGTTGTTCTGAACTTTTGTGCTCTTCTGTGTCTGGGTGGCATGTTTCTTCCTGCAACTTTTGGTCTGGCCATGTCTGCAAAGTCTTGAGATAATGTTAGAACATATTTGACAACCAAACAAAGACATTATGTTGTAGAAAGACTAGATAGTCCATTTGGCGTACCGATGAATAAATTCGGCGAGCCACAGACAATCCACTGAAGGTAACAGTGCAGAATGAGGTAGGGGTGCGGACAAAGGGCGAATAATAAGACTTTTGGTGAGTCGTCGAGTGCTCTTGGCGACCTCATACTTCTCGCCGAAAGTTACAGATGCCTCAACAAATAAAGCATGATAATAAGGGCAAGATAGGGTAACTAGGTGAACCGCTGGTTAGTTCGGTAAGCTCGTCACAGTTCACCGAATGACCCACGTGTCTACTTTTGACCAAACTTCTCAAAATCAGCCCCGTAACCCCCTAAAACAAAATCAAAGCATGCACCAGCACAATTAAGGTAGGGTCCATAACACCCAAACACAACCCCTCGAATTTTAATCCAGTTTAAGGCATGCAATTACGGGAGTTCAGCAGTCACAACTACCCAAGCAAGGATATCAAATTAAATCATGCATGTAAACAATCTAATCCTCTCATAAAAGAGTAGAACACTTCAACCAGATCATGTTATTGCAAATGAGTATAGTTTATGATAAATTAAACTTGGGGCATAAAGAACTAACCTTTTATGTTGCTATGGAAAGGATTGAAATGCTAAGCGGCAATGTAATCCAAGTCCGAGCACAATTCAACAACTAAAATGCTCTAAAAGTGAAATAAATATAAAAACTAGAGTGCAGGTGTGAGTTTGGACAGATAAAAAGTGAGGGAAAGTGAATGAATTTGAAACTTTTAAACCTTTGGCGTGCAAAGCCATCCAGTTTTTTCCTATTTGGCAACGTTAGTCCTGATCACCGAGCTATTCGGTGTAACGCCAAGTAGTCATTTACCTCACTGAAGTTTACAGAACCTCCATATTTTGTGGGAGTCCAAACGACGCTCTCTGTCGGTATCGCCGACATGGTCGGTGATTCACAAGTAATGTAGAATGCTCGCCGAGTTTTACAGACTCTAATGTTGATGATGTCTTGAGTCAAACGGCGGATAAGGACAGATTTGCCGACCCTTTCGGCGACTCATCAACTGGATCTATTGCTCATCAATCTGCACTTTTCGTTCACTCTCCACACTTCCATCTGCACTATCAACACATCATTATTTTATCAAAGAAAAAGAAAGCAATAAATGGTTTTGGGTTCCCTCCCAAACAGCGCCTTAGTTAACGTCGTGGCATGACGCAAGTCCATCTTCAAACCTTGCTCTTGGGGTCAGCAATAGTATCACTAGGCAAACCCCCTTGCTGTCTGGGATTTAAGTGAGACGAGATATGACCCATCTGGGTCTCCAACTGCTTGATTGAAACAGAATGGGAGGTGACGGTCTGGCTAAGGGTAGAAACATCTTCTTTCATGCCTTTTAGCATTTTGTCTGACCCTTCAACTTTGTCGAGGATACGCAAGAGCATATCCTCAGACCTACCACCTTTCGAATCCTTGGGCTTCTGAAGCTCATGCGGAGGCACATATCTATCCTTCTCCCCATCTTTCTAATTTGGATTTTGGTCCCTCCATTCACGATCTCTATCCTTCCAGCCTTTGTCTCTAGCCCAGCCTTGGTTACCACCCTACCATTGGTAGTTTGAACAATAGCCCTCGCCTTGATTTGCTAGAAAATTTACCTCCTCGTTATATAGGGCTTCAAATGTCATCTCTTCAGGATTTGCACACCCGACCCCCACAACGTTGACACTATGGGCACCAGCCCCCATGATGTTTTTAGATAGAATGTCAAGTTGTGTCATGATTTTGGCCATGGTTTGGTCTCTCTCATTGACTTTTTCAATCTGCTCCTTAGATAGCTTGAATGTGAGAGGGGATACTTGGTCCTCGCGAGTGTACCACGCTTTGTTGATGGTTCTCATGCTATCTAAAAGTTGGGCAGTTACTGCATATGGCTGCTGCATTAAGCCTCCAGGCGAGAGTTGGTCACCGAAACCTTTGTTTACTGAATCCAAACTCCGGTAAAAGTATTGAAGTAGCACGTTGTCCGGCAAACCGTGGGTTAGGCATTGCAGCACCAACTTTTTGAACCTTAGAAAAGTTTCGTGCAGTGGCTGTCCTTCTAGACGTTTAAAGCTTTGTATGCTATCCCGCAGTGACATCATCTTTGAGGGAGGGAAAAATCGCACATGAAATGCAGTTACCAACTCCTCCCAAGAAGTGATGGATTCACGTGGTAGCTCGGCTAGCCACTTGCAAGCCTCTCCCATCAACAAGAAAGAGAATAGCCTCATCAGACCAACTCCTGAGAGATGTTTTTGAACGAGAATGGTCCACACACATCTACAAGAGTTGCAAGAGTTGCAGCATGGTGCTCGTTATGTGGAACACTGCATTTCCCTTGGCTGGGAGTAAACGGATGGCTCCAACACCTCCCATGAGATGGGGGCCATTGATGTTGGGCTCTTGGACATCGTTGAGATTTCTGATGTCGTCTTGGTGGCCTATCTGACAACCGTTGGTACCATTAACACTCATGCTTTCTGAAATATTCACACAACTAACAAACAAAACTAAAAATTAGGTGAATAGACTACAACTAAGAAGAACAAAAATTCTACTAGTCTAAAAAATTTCAAATAACACCACTCCCCGGCAGCGGCGCCATTTTGATGTTTGCGTATTCAATGACACAACTTCCGATGCAAGTGTCTACGATCGTGCAATAGTATAATAACCTAACCAAGGGTTGGTGTCGAGTCCCAAGAGAGTAATTTTGAGAATTAATAGAAAAAAAATTTAGTTCTAACTAGTCGTAGCAAAAGACATTAAGGATTAAAAATATTGTAAATTAAAGGGGAACACAAGAGTGTCAATTAACAATGGGGGTTTTGTCACTAGTAAGTAAAACCAACAAAATTAACAAAGAAATCTAAGTAATGAGATGGGATTCTTGGGATATGATAGGAATACGGGATAGACTAAATCATTGGGTACATGCTTTTGATAGTAAATTCATTGAGTATTTGTGATTAGGCTTGACTTGAAAGGGGATAAGCTCTCTCTCGAGTAACTTACCCCGTTTCAAGCGGGTTCCTCTCGAACACCCACTTACCGCATGAAGAACAACCTCCTCCTTTACCCACTCACTCTCTCGAGCTGTGTGTGTGGACATGGGACTAGGGTTCACTCTCTCGAGCTGAACCTCATGTCTACCCAGTCGCACTGCCTTCAATTTAGTGGTCTTAGTTTTACGACCTCTCTCTCAAGCAAGCCGTAAACACATATATGAGATTATATTTGCAACTACAATCTCATTAAGTTCATCCACAACCACTAAATGAAATCACATTTAAACTACGAATAGACTATCATCAAGCAAAACCCAACAACTAATCTAACCCATATTCACAAAATCACACCCCAAAAATTGGGGGTTTTTATAGCCACAGATCAAGAAATTTTAATTTAGACCGTCAATGATGTTGAAATCAAATAGGTATGAAGATTTAAGTCTCAATTTAGGAAAAGAGAAAAGAATCCAAGAGACCCACTTGCAAATTCAAAGAGATGAAACCCTCTTCTTCTTCAAGTTTTCAAAACCCTCTAAAACTCAGAGAAAAAATAAAAAGTACTAAAAATTATAATGATTGTTCCACACTAAAAATCTCATCCTAAACTACAACTCTCAGTGAGTATTTATAGTTTTCATAAAATTAAGCTGCAGCGGATCATTCGGCGACATTAGTCAGAATCGCCGATCAACTCGGTGATTTGCCCTTTGGTGTAGTTCATCGCCGTCTTGCACCATCCTTTAGGATCGTTGTGCTCTGGGTCATTGGGCAACATGGTACTCCTCGTGGAACTTCTCAGCGATGCACCGACTGCTTCCTTTTTCCGCCGACTTGATCCTTTCTTTCAGGGCTCAGCACACTAGAACAAAAGGCAAGTAAAACCCTTCGGCGACTCACCAAGTGGACTCGACGATCCTCAGGCCTTCATTTCTTTGTTCTTTTCCACCTTTTCGTTCTTTTTTGCGATGTAGTGTCTGGGATTTCCTTCAAACTTCAAATACCTGAAACCTAAGTGTTTTCATCAGATATTAAGATAAAATAAGCATTGGAGGACACAATTTCTATTAAAATATAACCCTAAATGAGTCCAATTTGTGGACTCATCACACTCTCAAAGCCTACTTGTGCAATGCATGAATGAAATCTCATACCCCCACTCACACTAAGTAGAACCTCTTGAGAAACCATAGTACCTAACTCATTTTCTTGTTCTGGTTGGAAAATAGCCTTAACCGACATAGACCATGTGAGCTACATGAAATCCGATGTCATGCCCCAAACCAAAAAGAGGTGTCTTACTTGCCTAAGGTAGAACAAAAAATTATTAGCTTTTAGGTGGATCCACTAGCCAAAGACCTATGTGGGCACATAGTTATATGATAGGGAGATTGCTTCTAGAAACCCCAAATCTATTGTATCGACGGGGGAGCTTCCATCTCATGAGATCACTCTAGAAAACCCAGCCTTTTGAATTAATGGGAGAGCCTCTACCTCATATTCCATATCCACTCGGTGCTAAGCATTATTTCCCAAAATTATATGTTTAATCTTGAATTGAATTTACATGAATGCAGGAGTGTCTTACCCTCCATCCAACACAACTCATAAAATAGCTCATAGATTCAATAGGTGAGAATGGACTTTCAACCTTAGAATCATCATTAATATGTGAGAAAAACTTTCACATCATGTTCATGTGTTTTAATGAGAATACTCTTTCAATCAATACAAGAAGATTATCATGGTTATGGACATTTTATTCATAGTCATGCGTAAAGGTGCATATGAGAGATAGCCTTTCAACAACACCATAGTTACATCATAGTCATGTTCATGCATGGAGTATGTGTGGGATTGTCCTTTCAATGACACAACAACAATATAATCATTATAGACACTTAACTCTCAAATTGTTCATAAAGAATATACATAATATCACAAGCATGCATAATTCACATATCCTGCATTAAAGGATCAGAGATCACATCAAATCAACACATCTAGCATTCATTATATTAGACATGGATATAATCATAACTCAAGTGGTTCATTCATTACATGCATAAACTCATGTACTCATATTATAGGTCATGTGGGTAAGTCCTTCCACAATAATGTCATATACAATACAACATACATAATAGCTTCCCTCTTAAAGCCTTAACATTCATAACTCATTGATATGCGATTTTTCCCTTAAAGCCCTAGAAATCATTTTTCATACTTCAAGTCTTACTCTCAAGAAATACCTCACATGGTCATCATGTATACCTAACTCTCAAGATAATCTAACCACATGTTTCATTCTTAACCAATTATAGGCATATAACATCATGCAAACTCAATCTCAATACTACTCAACCATGATCCATCATATAAGCCCTAATCTAATCAATTCATGTCTACAAGCTTTACTTTTAAGCAATTCATATCTAGGTGCTCTAATCTCAAGAAATTCATAAAGAAGTTCATCAATCTTAGAAGGTCATATCTAAGCCCTCAATTTTCCTCTTTCATGGCATAACAATAGACTATGTCAATTTAGTCTTAGAATCTTAGATTAATCAAGAATAATGTATAATCATGCTAATATCATGTAATTACACCATAAACAATTATTATTCACTCAATTAAATCAACATATAACAATACCCACACTTTAAGATCCATATTAGGAAAGTTGGGGATTTCATGGGTTCTTGGGGGAATTCCTGATAAACCAATAATAATTCATCAACTCAATCATAATCCATCATAAATCAACCATTAAAAACGTTTTTGGAAAGAACCCACAAGATTGAAGTCAAACCCTCACTTTTGGGGAAATCACTCGTTTTGAAATTGAACTTTGGAGGGGCTCTGATGAGTCCACAAATTGGACTCATTTAGGGATTTATTTTAATAGAAATAGTGTCCTCAAATTCTTATTTAGTCTAAATATCTGATGAAAACACTTCGGTTTCAGGTGTTTGAAGTTTTAGTGGAAGAATGGACACTTAGGCGCAAAAAGGAACAAAAAGGCTGAAAAGAACGAAAAATTTGAAGCCTAAGCATCGCAGAGCATGCTTGGCGATTTACCGAAGGGACGCACTCCGCCCTTTGTTCCAGTACGCGAAGCCCTAAAAGAGAAGGATCAAAAAGGCGATGAAAGGAGCGGTCGGCGTTTCACCGATCAGTCCGTGAAGCAGAAATATATCGCCCAATGATCCAAAACACACAGATGCTGAAGGAAAAGCACAAACGGTGATGAACTAAAAGAAGGGCGAATCGCCGAGTCATTCGGAGTTCGCGACTAACCTGGTCGAGCAATCCGCCAGCACTATTTTTTGAAGTCTATAAATACTAATCTCTTTACTAGTTTTTGTGGGGAACATTAGAGTAAAAAAATATTATTGTAATTTTCACTTTAGCTTATTTTCTCTCAAGTTTGGAGAGGATTTTTGGGAGACTTGAAGAGAGAATGAGTTCATCGTCCCCAAATTGGAAGTGGGTCTTCTCCATTCTTCTTCCTTTGCGTATATTAAGATTTAATTTCTTATACCCATTTGATTTATCTATCATTTTAGGTATAATTTCTTATTTCTTGATGTGTGGCTAAAAACCCCCATTCTTGGGGTGTGATTTACCAAATATGTGTTGATATTATTGTTGGATGTTGTTCGCTGATATGTTAGATGCATTTGAATGGTGATCTCACCTAGTGGTTGTGTTTTAATTTAATGGGTTTGTAGTTGCAAATATAAAACCACCCATGTGTTTTCTGCTTGATCGAGAGAGAGGTCGCAAAACCAAGACCGCTAGACTGATGGCCTAAGGAGTGGGTCGACATGAGTTTCAGCCTAAGAGGGTGACCCCTAGTCCCATATCCTAACACTCAGCTCGAGAGAGTGAGTGGGGTAAGGCGTGGGCTTGCCTTCATGCGGCAAATAGGTGTTCGAGAGGAACCCATTTGAAACGGGGTAAGTTGCCCTAGAGGGAACTTATTTCCATCTAAAGCTTAGCCTAGTCATTATTATCTTGCAAATTTCTTATCGAAAGCATGTACCCAACGATTTATATCAATATATATTAAGGTCGCACCCCAAGAACTTTTCCCCATACTTGATTTTCTCTCTATTTTTGTTGTTTTAGATACTTGTGACAAAACCTCCTTTGATAATTGAGACTTTGGTGTCACCCACTTGAATTTACTTTTTTTTATTCTATAATTTCTCAAACTACAGCTATCTAGAACAAAATTCTAGCCTAACTACTATTTTCACTACGACTCCCTTGGGACACTACCCCAACCTCTGATTGGGTTACTATATTATCGACGATTATAGACACTCGAATTGTAGGTTAGTGTCGTTGGTCACGATAAGCATCATAATGGCACCGCTGCCGGGGAGTGGTGTCACGTGAAGATGTAGATTCTAGAGTTTTTGTTCTTTTTAATGTAGTTTTTACGAATTTTACTTTTAGTTTTGTTTTTCTTTGTTTATTGTTTGTGTATGCAGGTCCTCTGAGCATGACAGAGGGAGTGGGTGGCAAGCCAGTTGAGGCAGATCAAAAAGTAGAGGATGACTTCACACTAGCTGCACTGGTAACTCAACTAATAACTTGACCACCAAAATATCTGAGGTGGAAAACCAGTGCAAACGCCAAGGGAGGTACATACCTCCTCATGCGCAGAAGAAGTCTAGAGAATATGAGAAAAGTCATGCTGAGGACACACTTCAAATAACTCTCTAAAAGATCACTGATCAAGATTGAGTGTTGGACGAAATGAGAGAGAATGTTGAAGCGTTGGATCGATTGATTGGATCTCAATCCAGATCAATCCAGCACATCAGATCACTCCTGATGTTTGCAATGCCTCATCTCCATCCAAACGATATATTGGGGTTACTTAGTGACACTAGGCCTAGCTTCAATAACAAAGAGTGAGGCAGGACCTACGTTGAACCACGATGTTAAATAAGGCGCTTCTTGGGAGGCAACCCAAGGTCGTAAATGTAGGATATTACTTTTATAAATAATAGTGTGTTGTTTGTACAGATTGAGGAAGGAAAGTGCTTGAAAATATGTATGGTGGCGAGAAACATGTCCTTTTGGCAGATCATCGACAAGATCAGCGTACCCGACCATTCCCGTTGTTTGACTCAATATACCTCAAAGGTTGAGTCTGTAAAACTCGGCGGAGTCAGAATTTCGTCGGTATATCGCCAACCCAGTTGGCGATTTCGACGAAGACCGCCGATGTGATGCCCACATGAACTGAAAATCTTGATATATTTGGTGAGGTAATTAGACATTCGGTGCTTTGCCCAGTGATTGGGAAAATTCAACTAACGTCACCGAATAAGCATAAGCTAGACGGTCACTAGCCACAGGTTTAAAAGTTCCATTTCATTCACTTTCTTTCACTTTGTCCCTTTTCAGAAACTCACACTCGCACTCTAGTAGTTATATTTGTTGCACTTTTAGAGTATTGTAAGTGTCGGATTGTGCTCGGATTTGGATCGCATTGCTGCATAGCACGTCAGTACTATCTAAATCTGCACCAAAGGTTGGTAATCAAACCCCTCAGTCATTTTATCAAAATTTGTACTCATTTACATAATGATTGATAGTATAAATTCTCTGTTGAGTCTCTGAGTTACTGGGATTGCATCTATTATCGATTATGATTTGAGGGACTCCCACTTAACTATGATTTGAATTGAATTGTTACGCGGTGGGAATAGAAGTTTCTATGGGTCTTCGTTGAAATTGAGTTATACAAGCTTAATTTACATTATCTGGGGTTGCAGGGTGAAATTTGAAAGGCTGGGTTGAAAATAGACACATTGAGCTGATCGGTGAGATGAACAAAATCCATCGAACTGCTCGGCGGTGCGCCTAATGTCCCCATTTCACCTTTAACTGAATACTTTATGTATTAATTGATCTGTGACATTTGGCGTTCAGTTTCATTTGCAAAATGCACTCGGCAACTTATCGAAAGATCCCTTGTTCGCCCTTTGTTTGCGCCCTTGTATCATTTATACATCATTTTCAATAATTAGCCTAACAGGATAAGCACTTCGCCAACTAGCTTGGCCAAGTGATTCCACACTCAGAAACACCCTTTTGCTCCTGTTTGAATTACTATTTAACTTATCCTCAAAGTCTTTGCAGAAATGGCTAGACCAAAAGTCACAGGGAGAAATGATCCACCTTGGCACATAGGAGCATGAGAGTTTAAAAATGATGAAAAGAAAGCAGAGCTAGCAAGACAAAAGAAATATACCAAGGAAGCCAGGGCAAAGAGATGAATTCCCATCGACCCTAATGTGCTTGTATGGGCTCGAAGTTTAATTAATGCAATACGGGCCTTCGCAGCAGCTCATGAGATAGATCAGATGATTGCAACTAATATTGCTGCAGAGGCCAAGGTAAAGGCAAACAATGAGGACCAAAACAACAATACTCCGGGGACCATTGTTTTACTTCAGGGAGATGCATCGGGCACTGATGCCCCAGCAGATAGAGAGACTGCATAGACAAGACCCTTCTTTACCTCTCTCCTTGTCTTATCTTTCTTCAACTCTGGATACTGTCATTATTTGCATTTGAGGACAAACTCTCTTATTTGTGGTGGGGTGAGGCCCACCTTGTTTTGCTTGTTTTGGATACTTGTGTTTTGGTGTACATTTGAGTTGTCTATTTTTATTTGTGTGTTTAAAACTGCTTTGCGATTGTTTGAGCTTATGGCTCTCTTTTGGGTTTAATTGAAAAATAATTTTGCTTCCGAAAAAATTTCATTTTTTGAATATTTTCGCAACCTCTTGTGTTGAAAGTGGTTGTTCTTGTACAAATTCAAGTCTCGGTTTCGATCAATACCGGTGACTTGAATAGTGCTCTCAATCGAACAAACATGAATGTGCGGCTACAAAGAGAACAAATGAAGTTGCATAGACAATATGTCAACTCTTTGCATCTCGTTGTGATTAGCCATTTCTCAAAATGATTCTCTTGTAATAACCGTTGCACACTAGCGAAAGTGTGTAGTCTTGTTTGACTTAAGTGTCGATCACTACAAGAAAAAGCTTTATGTAAGACCAATATTTATGGACGAGTCAATAATCCCGTCTCTAAAAGTAGATGTATTGGGATGAGATTTTATTTCGGTCTTTAATTCCGTATGTTTTTGTCAAGGTACTAAATCTAGTCTCTAGAAAAAGTAGTAACTGGTCCCAAATCAAAATTTAGAGGTCTTGAGAAATATATATTGAAAGACGGGAACTGAAATGTAAAAAAAAATTCATCTTTTATCACTAAAATTAGGCGCCTAAAAGATCAATACTACTGATCGATCAAAATTCTAAAAGTAAAAGAAAAAAAAGTAATAGTGAAATCAGAAACCTTAGCAACGATCTTCCCTAACAACAATCTTCCCTCACAACGAATTCTAGAAACACACTGGTCTACCTAGCAAGAAATGCAACACAGGTCTCTGTGTTTTCTCATAACAGAGAAAGCTAAGGTCTGCGCAGCAGTGATCTCCACTCATTCTCTATCTTCTATTCACTCGAATCTCAGGTATTCCTCCACTTCAATGAGTTGATTTGATTTCATCTGTGACGTCGATTTGTTTTTTGGATTGTTCGAGTTATTTCTCTTCTTTGTTAAACTCTTGTTCTGTTAGACTAGCTACTGATTGTTTTCTTAAAGAACATTAAGTTTTGTAGTGTGATATGATCCCAAAAAAGAAGGGGATCAGTCCTTAATGAATAAAGTTACAATTTTGTTTGGGTCTGAGCTGATGAACTATGTAAACACAATAGGAATAATATAAATTACTTCCTGCGGTGCTGCACATTAAAGGTTGAAAGAGTGATAACTTTGTTTGCATCTGAAACTTGGGTTCTTTAAAGCTTCGTTTGCATCTGATGAAACTTGGACTCCTTAAAGGTTTAAAGGTTGAAAGAACTAATGTAAATGACTTAATGTGGTGCTGCACATTAAGTTACAGTTTCGTTTAAAGCATTCTTTCATATTTTTGTAACTAGTTCTCTGATTTCTCTCTACTTGTATCTCAGCTACGCATCCTCTTTTGTGAGTTTTTTTTTTCTGCTGAAAATTTGAATTGTTGATTGTTTTCTTCATATAGCATAGTGTATAGTGTGTGCCTAAAGAATTGATCATATTTTTACAATGAAATTCACTCGAGCTAATGAAAGATGAAGTATGACATAGAACTTATGCAAATTACCTCTTGTATATGATGTACATAGTAGGTAGAAACAGTGATAGTTTCATTTAGGTTTCAAAACTTGGAAAACTCGAGATTTTTAAGAAGATATGTTCTAGCAGTTGCACCATATTTTTTTCCATTATGGTAAAACTGAATCACTAGTTGTTATCTATTTGTTCAAGTTTCACGTAAGGATCCTTTTTTGGGACCTGATTTTTTCTTCTTCTCTATATTTGATTTGTTTGAGTTACACTACTTGTTTGATTTCATCTGTGAAGTCAGTTTGTTGTTTGTATTATTCGATTTATATCTCTTCTTTTTTGAACTCTTGTTCTGTTAGACTAGCTGCTGATCGGTTTCTTGAAGAACATTAAGTTTTGTAGTGTGATATGATCCCAAAAATAAAGGGGATCAGTCCTTAAAGAATTAAGTTACAGTTTCGTTTGGGTCTGAAGTTGATGAACTATGTCAAAAGCAATAGAACTAATATAAATGACTACATGTGGAGCTGCACATTAAAGGTTGAAAGAGTGATAGCTTTGTTTGCATCTGGAACTTTGATTCTTTAAAGCTTCGTTTGCATCTGAAACTTGGGTTCTTTAAAGCTTCGTTTGCATCTGATGAAACTTGGCTTCTTTAAAGGTTGAAAGGCTGAAAGAAATAATGTAAATGACTTCTTGTGTTGCTGCACATTAAGTTACAGTTTCATTTAAAGCATTCTTTCATCTTTTTCTAACTAGTTCTCTGATTTATGTCTACTTGTATCTAAGCTATGTATCCTCTTCTGCGAGTTTTTTTTCTGCTCAAAATTTGAATTGCTGATTGTTTTCTTCTTATAGCATAGTGTATAGTGTGTGCCTAAAGAATTGATCATATTATTATGATGAAATTCACTCGAGTTGATGAAAGATGAAGTATGACATAGAACTTATGCAAATTACCTCTTGTATATGATGTACATAGTAGGTAGAAACAACGATGGTTTCATTTAGGATTCAAAGCTTGGAAAACTCACGATTTTCAAGAAGATATGTTCTAGTAGTAGCACCATATTTTTTCAATTCTTGGAAAACTGAATCACTAGTTGTTCTCTATTTGTTCAAGTTTCATGTAAGCCTCTTCTTTTGGGACCTGATTTTTTCTTCTTCTCTATATTTGATTTGTTCGAGTTACACTACTTGTTTGATTTCATCTGTGAAGTCAGTTTGTTGTTTGTATTGTTCGAGTTATATCTCTTCTTTTTTGAACTTTTGTTCTATTAGGCTAGCTGCTAATCATTTTCTTAAAAACTTTAAGTTTTGTAGTGTGATATGATCCCAAAAAAGAAGGGGATCAGTCCTTAAAGAATTAAGTTACAGTTTCATTTGGGTCTGAAGTTGATGAACTATGTCAAAAGCAATAGAACTAATATAAATGACTTCATGTGGTGCTGCACATTAAAGGTTGAAAGAGTGATAGCTTCGTTTGCATTTGGAACTTTGATTCTTTAAAGCTTCGTTTGATTCTGATGACACTTGGATTCTTTAAAGGTTGAAAGGTTGAAAGAACTAATGTAAATGACTTCCTGTGGTGCTGCACATTTAGTTAAAGTTTGTAGCATGATAAGATCCCAAAAATGAAGGGGATCAAACCTAAGAGAAACAAATGTTCCTATAGAAACAAAATAGTGAACTACTCTTAAACAGAGACACTCACAGGTCATGCATTAAGATAGTGTTCGGAGAGAAAATATATGAATTTGTATTCGACTCAAGAAATCTATTCGGAATTACAAGTTAACGAATGTTTACCTTTTAATACTAACAGAGCACGCTGGAAAGTGTCTTCAGTTATTAAAACTAATCCAAATATATAGCCACGTGCAACTAATTCTTAAAAAGATTTCTATCTAACCAAAATAAATTAGTAATTGCTAAAGCACCATTGAATTATTATCTACTGTAAAATGGATCATATTTTAGTGTTTTGTGTGTGTCTAAGGAATCGATCATATTTTCTTGCAATCAAATTAACTCGAACTTACAAAAGAAGTATGAAGCAACATAATTGATACAAATTACCTCATGTGGTGTTGTACATAGAAGGTAGAAATAGTGATAATTCCATTGGAGTTTCAAACTTACCAAACTTGAGATCATTCAAGATATACATTCTTATAGTTGCACCATATATTCGTCCATTCCTATCAAACTCAATTACAACAAATTTATCAAAAAAGCTATAAAAATAGATTGTAATTAACTTTTAGAAGGTTAAAGATGCAACTGACTTCTTACAGTTATGCTTCATGTGATTCCATAAATAGAAGGTAGATACAATGACACTTCTCTTTGGGTCCTTGAGAAAGAGAACACGCAAACCAAATCCCATTGTTCTACTCATCAAGTTATGCAAGCCACCCAAACAACTGAAATAGGTATGACAATTTACAAATCCATTCATTATCAATCTGTTGAACTAAAATCTATTGCTATAGTTCTTACTAAATTATAGAACTATAGGATCATCTAATCCGATAAAGGTAAAAAGAGTCCGAGGGAGCAATAAGTGTAAAGAAGTTGCATCACTTGAAGTTGGAAAGAAGCTGAAAGTAACATTTTACAATAATCGAACAATTGGAAAAAATAACAATCTGTTTTCAAGGCACCTGGGAAAAATAATTCGTGACTGTAATATGTGTCCATTGGGAGTACCATCGTGGAAGGACATTAAGCAACAAAAGTTGGATGACAAGTGGGCAGCTATTGAGGTACAAGTACGAAGAAATACTAAATGCTGAGCCATCTCTTCCTAGCATAGAGATCGTAGAAAAGTGTTGTGGACCTCAAACTCGTAGCCATGTATTTGGCTTTGGGGGTGGAGTAAAGGAAAAGGACATGAGAGGTGGCACTTCTTCGTAGGCTGAATTACTATCTGAGCTACGTTCAACTCAAGAGAAAAACAAATCTTTGAATGAGGAAAACAAATCGTTGAATGATCGCTTGTCTACCATAGAAGATGAGCTGAAAGAAATAAGAAAAATGAAAGAACTCTTTACTGCTCAACAATTGCATAACCCGCATATGACATCAACCGTATCATTTGAGTGACCACTGACTTTTTTACCTGACCAAGTAAGTAAAATTTTACCGAATATTATTTGCGGATAGTCATTTAAGCATTTAGTGTATGGCGGAACTCTTAGATGATTGATCGTGTTGAAAGGAATTTCTTCACTTCTGAGGTTCTTTGTTGGTGATTTTTTTTCTCTTAGCCGGTGGCTATGTGATCACCTATATAAGTTAGTTTTGTTCAGTGAGTTTTATTACTTTTGCTGGCAGGACAAAAATCCGTGACCAGCTCCCTTTCTGCATAAGTTTGGTTGATTCATCCTGACATTTTATCAAGAAGTGGGTGACACATTCAATAATTCTATATATGAATATTTATACATATGATGGGATAGTGCTGATTTTATTGATAAAATAGAGTTGTTTTATACATATGTTCCGAGTAATTTTAATGTTTGTGTCGTTTCTTTCTAGACAGAAATTGGAAAACTGATTTGCATTGAGTTTTAGCCGTTTAGCAGCTACAATAGTAGTAATAGCTACCACGTCTGAAATGCTTTAGTTGTTCTGAGTTATTTTAATGTTTGCGTCGTTTCTTCTCCAGAAAAAAATTGAAAAACTGATATGCATTCAGTTTTAGCCTTTTAGATGTCTTGGAAATTGTTGCTTCTTGTGTGCTAGCATATATAAGTGATAGAACCATCACACTCGACCATATACATAATGTCTCGGCCCTTATAGACACTCAACCATATATAAATTCTACTTTGTCCACTAAGAATAAGATTACAAGATTTATATGGCAGGAAAGAAGAAGTAACAATGCATTATAGTCTCACAGTAACAACATCCTAGCCATATACAGAATCTCTCAGCCCCTATAAGACTTATCCTTTATGAATAGGATTTTATCGATGCAAGAAGAAATTTGACATCACTCTCAGGGTTATTAAGATAATTTTTTATATATGCTGTTGTACATCAAGTTTTCCATCCACATACAGAATCTCTCGGCCTAAAGTTCAGCAAAACAGAGATTTGAGTTGCACCTTGATCTGGTTTAGAGGATCAAGTAACTCGCTAAACCTGTCTCATTAGAATTGCTTAACATATCATTGCCTTCTTTATCTCTATTTTACAATTTTCTACAAGTACAATTGCAGCCATACAATTTTAGATTGTTTGGATTCTACAAGGATTAATGATGAGAAGAAAAAACTGATAACTTGTTTGTTTCCCCTGCTACAATAATAACCTACTGGTTTATAGATGAAACAGTTATATACCTCATGCTTATTTAGTTACTCTGCAACAACTTCTTTCCCCTAAAACATAATATAAGTCTTCTTGGTGGAGAATTTCTCCATTTGTGCTAGCTTATGTCACTGAATTTGTGCTTTCAATATAGATTTGGATTCTTGGTGAATGCATCTCATCAAAGTTTTCTTAATCAATTTTTCTTATATTGTTGCATCTTGTTGATATTCTGGATATCCCTTGGTGAATTTTAGAGTTCTTTTGTGAAGAATGAAGCTCAAGTCAAGATGCAAGTTTAGAAGATGCACACAACCATTATTATTTTGCTAGGAAAGTTGTGCAAGACGTGAAATCATAGTCTAGCTCGGGATATTGTTAATTTGCTAAGCTTTTTTTTGTCAAACAAATATTGAAACTAACACCATGGGATGTTTACCTATTTTTATATTTATATCAGCCTTTTTTATGGATATTTACCATAGCAATCTTATATTTATTGGTAGAACTTATAATACTTTTGTGAAATGAGGATCCAGAATCATTGGTGGTCAATTAGAGACCAAAAATTTTGCTCGTCTCTAAATGTTCATGTAAGACGAGATAGTTTCTTGTCTCTAAATGTTTCATCTAGGATGAGACAACTTCTTGTCCCTAGAGGTTCATCTAGGATGAAGTGTTGTTCGTCCCTAAAGAGTAATCTAGGACGAGTTAGTTGCTAGTCTCTAAAGGGTTTAGTGACCAGAAAATGACTAGTTTTTAAGGAAGAAAATCATCTATTTGGGACGAGATATGTAGTCTTTAAAAGTACTTTGGTGACCAGATTTGATTCCTTCATTAAACACATTTAGCGACCAGTTAATGGAACCCGTCCCAATTAACCTTTAGCGAAGAAGCATTGTAGGATGGGTGGCGGCATGCCTTTTCCCGTCTCAAAAGACTATTTGGGACCGGATTTGGACATTCTAGGACCAGATTTTCCTTCGTTAGAGACTGCTTTTCTTGTAGTGGATGCCTTGTGTGATGAGCTTACTTTGAACCTTGCATGAATAGACCTAGAATTTTCCCCGTTAGTTTGATTGATTTAGTAAGGTGTGCTCTTGAGATGATCATAGGCGACTTTTGAAGAGTGTGAGCCAATTTGACATATACCTCTTTTGTGGCCTACCCGTGAGCGTGTGAAACTCTCTTAAACACCCTTTGAGCCTTACCTTTCTTTTAAAGAACCTTGATGAACCCTAGACCTTACTTGATCCACTACCTATAATCCTCTTGATTTGTTGTTTAGTGAATAGCCAACTTAGGCCAAAAGCCTAAGTTGGGGGTGTGGTGAAAAGAAAAGGAGAAGTCAAGAAGTGCAAGAAAAATCTCCCTTAACCCATGGTGTTGCGGAACAATGGAAACCCTCCATATAAAAAGAAAAGAATGAAAAATAAAAAGTTGTGGAATAAAAGTATAAAAGAAATTGGGTTTCCAAGCAATCCATGGAGGTGAATAAAAAGATGACTTAGAAGCACTAGAAAAAGAATTGATAAAGGAAAAGAAGGGGATGCCTTGAGAATACCACATCTCATAAGGAAAAAGTCACTGAGCCTAAATGACCATACCTTTGCACTCAGCTCCATTACAAGCCTTAGAAAGACCTTTTTTATCTTGAATGAGCTGAACCGAAGATCGATTGGAAAATAAGGGCAAGCCTATGGGTGAAAACATGCATTGTGTTCCTCTTTTTGAGTGTGAGCGTTGCATCTGAATCCTGATCTTGAATTGATTAACCTCTCTATGTGAATATAGAATCATTCTTTATGTGAGGGCATTTAGATACTTTTTGTTCAGCTTGAACTTGCACAAGTAGCAAGTATTGCGAGCATGAGAATCTTTGGTAATGGTGAGTCACAACTTGAATCTTTGAGTACACAATTGATCTTTGAATGAGTAATTTGAGTCTTGTTGTGTATGTTCATAATTTAGTCTTGTGTAGCACTATTTGAGACATCCTATTTGAACTGTTGAACTTGAGTTTTACTTGAGGACAAGCAAAAGTTTAAGTTGGGGGTGTTGATGAGTCCACAAATTGGACTCGTTTAGGGCTTTATCTTTATAGAAATAGTGTCCTCAAATGCTTATTTAGTCTAAATATCTGATGAAAACACTTAAGTTTCAGGTATTTGAAGTTTTAGTGGAAGCATGGAAACTTAGGCGCAAAAAGGAATAAAAAGGCTGAAAAGAACGAAGAAGATGAACCGTGAGCATCGCCAAGCATGCTTAACGATTCACAGAAGAGACGTACTCCGCCATATGTTCCAGTACGCGAAGCCTTAAAGGAGAAGGATCAAAAAGGCGATGAAAGGAGCAGTTGTCATTTTGCTGATCAGTCCGCGAAGCAGAAGTATACTGCCCAATGATCCAGAACGCACAGATGTTGAAGGAAAAGCACAAACGGCGATGAACTAGAAGAGAGGTGAATCGCCGAGTCATTCGACGTTCGCGACTAACCTCGTCGAGCGATCCGCTAGCACTATTTTTTGAAGTCTATAAATACTAAGATCTTTACTAGTTTTTGTGGGGAACATTAGAGTAAGAAAACATTATTGTAATTTTCACTTTAGCTTTCTTATTTTCTCTCAAGTTTGGAGAGGGTTTTTGGGAGACTTGAAGAGAGAAGGAGTTCATCTTCCCCAACTTGGAAGTGGGTCTTCTCCATTCTTCTTCCTTTTCTTATATTAAGGTTTAATTTTTTATACCCATTTGATTTCTCTATCATTTTAGGTATAATTTCTTATTTCTTGATGTGTGGCTAAAAACCTCCATTCTTGGGGTGTGATTTAGCAAATATGTGTTGATATTATTGTTGGGTCTTGTTTGCTGATAGGTTAGATGCATTTTAATGGTGATTTCACCTATTGGATATGTTTTAATTTAATGGGTTTGTAGTTGCAAATATAAAACCACCCATGTGTTTCTGGCTTGCAAGAGAGAGAGGTCGCGAAACAAAGACCGCTAGACTGATGGCCTAAAGAGTGAGTCGACATAAGGTTCAGCCCGAGAGGGTGAGCCCTAGTCCCATATCCTAATACTCAGCTCGAGAGAGTGCGTCGGGTAAGGCGTAGGCTGGCCTTCATGCGGAAAATGGGTGTCCGAGAGGAACCCCTTTGAAACGGGGTAAGTTACCCGAGAGGGAATTTATTTCCATCTAAGGCTTAGCCTAGTCACTATTAACTTGCAAATTTCCTATCGAAAGTATGTACCCAACGATTTATATCAATATATATTGCGGTCGCACCCCAAGAACTTTTCCCCATACTTGATTTTCTATTTATTTTTGTTGTTTTAGCTACTTGTGAAAAAACCTCCCTTGATATTTGAGACTTTGGTGTCACCCACTGGAATTTACTTTGTTTTAATTCGATAATTTCTCAAACTACAGCTATCTAGAACAAAATTCTAGCCTAACTACTATTTTCACTACCACTCCCTTGGGACACGACCCCAACCCTTGGTTGGGTTACAATATTATTGACGAACGTAGACACTCGAACTGTAGGTTAGTGTCATTGGTCACGATAAGCATCAGGCTGCATTGGTGAGGACTACCCATAGATTAAGGATTATCATACCTTATTCAAGAATCTACACGAAATTTGGTAGAAAATATGGATCCTTCAACCCTAGCCTTCACATTCTTCTTCTTCTTCTATGAAGTTTTAGAGAGAGAAATATTTGGGGAAGATGAAATTTGGGGTTTTCTTTTTTGACTCTAGGGAAAATGAATAAATTTGGGGAATTTAGAGAATAGAAAGCTTATAAACTTCACTAGATATGGAGTAAAACAACTTAGTTTCGAATTATGAAAGAAACAAACTACCCATAAGACCTCCAACTTAAAATCTGCAGATCTGGACGCTGAAGCTCGCCAAGGGCATTTGGCGACTCGCCAAATGTGCCCTCAGCTAGACTAAGTCGACTGGAATGGTGAGCCCGACTTTGATCGCCTAAATTTACAGAATGCAGGACATCAGGGATCAAGCCAACAGGTGTGGAGGCTCCACTTGGCGGATCACCAAGTCGACTCGGCTGCTCACCTAGTCGATTCAGTGGATTGCCTAGTCGACTCGATGGATTGCCTAGTCGACTAAGAAGTAAATATTTTACCTTCTCTAAATATGGGGTATTACAAGCACTCAACGCACAACCCCTTTTTCTCTTTTTGAAAATCAATTTATACATTCCCATATTTTTGCCTTCGGGGTCATTCAGCAAAGTTAGTCGAGCATCGCCGACCAAGTCGGCAATGCGCCAAGTGTTCTTCTCCCTTGCCATTTTGCCTTGACTTTTCACCATTCAGACCCTGTAACTTTTGGCGATTAAGGTCTTTGTTGTCGATCCGTTAAGCAGTTCACCGAAGGTCCAATTCCATTGCCAAATTGGCTTTTGCCCAGGATTTCACGGTGTAACATTTGGCGAGCTAAAGTGCCACTGGACGACTCTCCGAGTGGCTTTGGCATTTGTCAGCTTTCATTATCTTTAGCTTTTTTCATCTTTTCCTCTCTTTTTTATTTGGTAATGTCCTTGCCTTGTTCTTTTACCTTCATAGCTACAAATTAACATTTAAACATCAATTTAGAGCACAAAATAGGACTCAAGGACACTATACTATGAATAACAAGCCCTAAATGAGTAAAAATCCAGACTCATCCGCAGCCCCAACTTAAACTTTTGCTTGTCCTCAAGTAAAACAAAAGATATATCAATTCAATAAAGATGTCTACAAATAGTGCTAGTCAAGACTCAACAAAAATGCACACAACAGGTTCAAAATACTCGTGCAATGTTCAATTGTGCACTCTAAGTTTCAAACTGTGACTTAACTATTATCAAATAGAACTCAAGTTCACAATGTTTGCCTTAAATGCAAGTTCAAGCTCAACAAAAGGATTCAAATGCCCTCACACAAAGAATGATTCATGATCACACGAAATTCATCAACAATTTAGACTTTCGGAATCAATGAAAACTCTCATGCTCCCAAAGATAAACACATGCAGGAATCTACCCATAGGCTTGCCCTTATTTTCCAATCAACAATATTTTCAGCTCACTCAAGATCACCAAAGTCTCTCAAGGCTTGTAACAGGGCTGAGGGGAAATGTATGATCATTTTGGTTTATTGACTTCTACCTTCATGAAGTATAGCCTGCATTTCACTTTTTCTCCTTTTCTTTCACTCTTTTGGTTTTCACATTCCACCCTATTATCTTTTAAACGTGATTCATTTGACACCCCATTTCTTTTGTCCATTTCACAACTTTATTTCAGCAACTCTTTTGTTTTCAATCTTTTTCTACTTCCACATTTTTCTCTATTTTTTTACATGGAGAGGTTCCATCTTTTTCAACATGATCCTTCAAGGACGAATTTCTCAAACTTCTTGGATTTTCTCATTTTTTACCACACCCCCAACTTAGGCTTTTCGCCTAAGTTGGCTATTCAAACAAACCAATACTTTCATGAAGGTGATAGGTGATTGGGCAAAGAGGTCAAAGTTGTTCAAGTTTCATCCAAAGATAAGGATAAGTTCAGTTGGTGCCAAGATAGGTTCACACTCTCACAATGTGGCAACAAAGAGGTATAAGATCAATTTTGGTTCACTTTTCACAAATTTGTGCCTAAGATCATCTCAATTTCTTGGTTACATTAATCAATTGGAATAACGGGGAAAGTTCGAGGTATTACCAAGCACACATTTCAAGAAAATATCACCACACATGGCATTCAACACATTCATCAAACAAGACTACAATTTTAAGCTAGCGTGCAACTATCATCACGAGAGGTCAACTCAATAATCGACTAGTGACAATGAGATTCTAGGAGTTCACATATGACGTATGCAACTCAATTTGCCTTATTGGAGCTATACACATATATCATTCAATTGAAAGCACTATTCAAGTCAGCGGTATTGATCACAACTAACACTCTAAATTGCAAGAGAACAACCACATTCAAACACATCAAGAGGTGGCAAATTTTAAAACGGGTCAAAACCATCATACATATTAAAACCAATAGATCAAAAATCAATATATATATATATATATCACCAAAATCTAACATTCACAAAAACAATCCCACAAAACACAGAATATCTAGAAAACAACCCAAAAGAAGAAAGGTATGGAAATACCTCACCCCGCTAAACTAAACTAGCAATTGTCCTCAAATACAAAAAATAAGTAAACACGTCAAAACACTACATAGAAAGTGAGTAAAAGATCCTCCTGTCAGGCTAAGCCTGGGTGAACTCTGCATAGCTGTGACTCCATCTGTTTGGGAATCAGTGTCCGGCTCTAAATCATCCTTTGCTCCACTGGAGGCCACCATCGAAGTATATATCAAAGAAGCCGCCACAACAGTCTTGACCATAGCTCCCTCAAGATCCTCCAAGTCATCATACACTGCTGCTTCTCTAATACCCAGCTCATCCTCATCAGTCTCAGCCTCAGACTCATCATCTACCTCATCCCTAGCAAAATCTACAGTAATAGTAGCTGGAGGAATCTCATAACTGACCAGGAAATATGTACTCAAGACCTCCGGGATCTTAACTGTGATGAATAACATAGATAGATTGGTGGATTTTAGCTTATCCATATCTCCCTGCATCCCGGTATTATCGGCCTTCAAGGTCGTCACATCCTTAGAAGTACCCTGACCCTGCACACAAGCCTCAACCCTCACGGTGAGGGCATCCAGTGTAAACCCATGGGTATCTGTCCTCTATCCGTGCTCTATCAACTCAGCCCTAATCCGGGACAAAGCAGCATCAATTGCCCTCTCAATCAACCCAGGCACAACAACCTCTTCTAGGGAGGCACGCACATCGGTAGACTGGGCCAGATGGCCCATCTTGTACAACATAGCCTAAGTGATCGTGGGTCAGGAAGAAACAGCAGCAGTAGGAGTGGGAAGAACAGTCGAACCAGAAGGGACAAAAGTAGAGGTGCCAGGTGTACCTGTAGGCTCACGGGCCTGAAGGGGGAGGATTGCCTCTATTGGCAACATCTTAACAATGACTACCAGGAACATATCCACCGGTGCAGCTCTCCTCCGATCAGCCTCATCCCTCATGTACTCAGTCTCTATCTTCCGGATGTCAGTAGAGGAAGTGTGAGTCCCTTCTACATTCATCTTGGCAATCAGCGGAAGACAGGCCCAACTGCACATCTCCATAATCAGGACCTGGTAGGGAACAGAAGTCTGGCTCTGCTTGTCCCTCAAAGCCATCTCCCGCACAATGATCAGACCGAGATTAAGGCTCTCCCGATCCATGATGCAGCCTGATAAAGAATCCTTCAAATGCCTAAGAATTGACTCATTCTGCGATGGCATCAATGTGTGCTGATGAATTTGAAGACATAGCTAGCCGCCATATTTAGGTCATTCTTCTCTATAGGAACCCCTGCCTCATACCAATGCGGTGTCATATCTGATATCACTGGTGCCAACAAACCCTTCAAGTCATCAAGGCTCTTCTTTTGAATATGGAATTCAAGTAGTGAATCATATTTATTGTACATCCAAGAACCTCATTGATATCGGTGTTGTTGCACTTCACTTTCCAGCTCCGCACTAGAACATCGTCAAAAGGCTTGAATGAGCTGGCCTTCTTCTTCCCTTTCGGACATGCTTACCATACTCCGCATAAAACTCTCAGACCCAAGTAGGGATATAAGAGCCTCGGGGATTACTTAAAATCTCAAACTTTTGGAACTTGAGAATGTTCCACACATCTTGGTACCGATCTACAACACCATTAGTAGACAACCGTTTCTCCTTTAATATCATCCTCAAACCCTCAACGTTCAATCTATTCATTTACCGGGGAGGAGGAACCTGAACTGGTGGTACTTTCTCTACTACATGTGCTGAATGTGGAGGAGGTGGAGGAGGCATAGGAGGCACCGGAATCTGAACTGGATCATACATCGCCTTGGAGCATAGCTCCGCTCTCCTAGCCTGGAGAAGTTGATTGTATTCCAGCTCAGATATGGAGACAGAAGAACTATCACCCGAATGACCCTCACTTTCAAAGGTAGTGAGATGGGTGGCATAGATACCCTCATTGTCGAATCTCTCCATCACCGGTGTTGGAACTTTAGGCCCCTAGCCTTTTCCCTTCCCCCCAATAGGAGGAAGTTTAGTCTGTGCATTCTAGGATGATGCATCCCTCTCATTTATTACAATGTGTCTTGCCCACTTTCGGGGAGGTTGATTTCTCCCAGGTACTTTCAATCTAGCCATACCTGCAAAATAAAGTCGAATATTTTAAACTTATTTCAAAAAAATCTCAAAGTTTAAAAATTGCAGGAAAACTCGCCGAGTCGCCGAACCTATTTAGAGAGCCATGTCGGGCTCGCCGAATGTTCCACAACAATATGACTCAAAAATCAGCACAAGTTGGCGACGTCTAGGGATTTTTGGTGGATCGCCGACAATTTTAGGCGAACTAAACATAGCTCGCCGAATGTTATAGAATATTTTTTAAAAAAAAGGCGCATAAGGGTGATCAGAATGGGCATTTAGTGAGTCACCGAGTAAACTAGGTGAGCTCAGGCGTATCGCCAAAAGTTATAGAACAAAACTCTCAAATATGAAGGATAAAAGGGCAATCCAAGGGTATTTAGGCGAACCGCCGAACCACTCGGCAAGCTCGACACAGCTCGCCGAATGGTCCAACGTGCCAAATTTTACCCCGACCTTCAAATTCTAACTTGTAGCCCAAGAAAACTAAATTAAATACCTATTCTACGCAATTAATCCCATACCCATACTACCCATAACCTCGGGGTACTTAGATTTCCCCTATTTTGGCCAAAATTGGTCAATCGACGTCTTTTTCCCTTAAGAATGACGTCAATTGCTCTATCATTGAGAAATTTATAACGATCAGCACAATCGGGGTTACTCAGACTTAACCCCCACTAGACCCAACAGTAAAATCAACAGAACCGATAAATTTTATCAATCAAACAGACGGGATTTCACAATTTGAAGGATAACAACTCAAAATGATATATGATAGGGGCATGCACTACTAACAACCATTCAAGCCATCAATAATACACAAATATAACGACAATGAAATGATCAAGCATTTGAAATTACCAAAATATAAAGGCGGGGTTTGGATAACCAACCTCAAGCGTAGATAGTTTGACGCTAGGCTAGCAAAGTATACCACCCCCTCCCCAAGCGATTGATCCAACACGAAATGCATGAAAATGCAAGTAAAAAATATAAAAATATTCAGTTGTGAAAGTGTTGAAGTCGAAAAGTAAGATTTGATGAATCTGGATATTGTTGCCAACCCTCCTACTCCAGACAACGAAACGACTCCGCTCCGTTTTCCTACTTTAGATCTAACACCCGAACATTTTCCAAAGAATTCATCCACAGCTACAATTTCAAAACCTCCCACTATCAACCTAACTACCCCTAACACACATCATACTACCTCCTCACACAAAAAATTACTTAATCCTCAAAATCCAAATACCAACAATCTCCAGAATATTCCTCATATTCATCAAATTCCTACTCAAATTGTTCAAGGCCCACCTACTACTCAACCATACCTCTAAATCCCGCATTTCATCTTCCAATATCACCCGAATCGTACTATTTTTTTACCACACATTTTGAACTAAATCATTATGAAAAGAAGGAGAATGAGTGGAAGGTCATAAAAGGAAAGGTTTGGCAAAACATTAGAGAGGAAGTTATGAATGCAATGAAGGACTTTCAATACACCCCATACGTTGTGGGGTTGAATTATGAAGATTTGTGCATTCATCTACATTTAGAGCTTCCAAAAGGTTTCAAAGTACAAAAATTTAACACTTTTAGTGGATTTGAAAATCCTTTGACTCATTTGATGGCTTATTGTGACCAACTTGTGGGAGTAGGGATGCAAATAGAATAGCGACTCCACTGTGGACTTAATTAAGTTCTAACCATAATGACTTGACTCTTTTTGACTATTTGTTAATCTATGTTGAATTGTTTTGCCTTATATATATATATATATGTCTTATTTGTTTAAATTGTGATATTAATTATCATTGCATGGATATCATATATTCCGTGAAACTACTTCTTTTTATTTAATATAAATGACGATTATGTGGGCCGCAATCGTTTGTTAACCAAACTATTTCTCGGGTTACCCTAGCGAATGTAGTTGGCCACTGGATGGTCAACGGTTGCTAACTATCCCTGCCGAAGTTGTCCACTTGGGTCACCGGTCCACTTCAAATAAAGCTCACTCTTAGTCAACTAGCATAGAGTGAAGCCCAATTCCTCATTTTAGCGCATTGAGCTAAGATAACCCAACACCCAAGGCGTGTTGGGCCCATTAGAAAGACCACCTTGACTCCAAAATGGCTCACGACCTATATGGACGATCATACTTACATGTTTAAATTTAAAAGATGTATACGTCGTTTGGATAATAATTATTTCTTGAGGTTGGGAGTTTAATAGTTTGTTCGAGTTGAAGAAAGACCTAAGCTACTATATTGAGATGACAAGAAATCAAGGACGAATGACGTTCCATGAAAGTATAGTTTAGGATTGTATCCCTGCGTGGGAGTGATTATTTGTATCCTTTTTTCCCTATTATGTAAGCCCATTCATTATTATTGAAAAAGTTTGTATAAATTTGGGTTTTGAGGCAATGGATTTTTTAAAATGGCATATACATCTTTCAAATCGTTAGGCCTACCCTTGGCACAAAAGGGTCATATATCTGTTTTAAACACGCAATAACTGTTTATGTGTTATAATTGTTTGGGTGAATATGTTTCTTTTTTGGAAGATGTCCTAGCATACTCTTTTTGAAAATTTTCTATAATCCCATAAGTATAAATATCAAGTCACTATCGAAAGTGCGTCCAAATACTTCTTGAGTCTATAGTTTCCCAACAAATTGAGTTTCACTTTCAAGTCCTAAATCTTACTCTCTCTTATTGAAGTGTCAATTTTAAAAGATATTCAAGCTAGTCGAACGATGTAGGACCTGAATTCTCCTTTGTGAGATACATAGGCAGCCTTTCAAGGCTCGGTCCCCATTTTTGAGAAATTATTTTTCCAACTCTTGCAAGGAGATTTGAACTTTGTCTCAATCAAAAATCATAAGTATCAAAAGGACCATGGCTCCACGAAAGTCAACTTCTTTGATTCACTAAGCTTAAAATCAAATTGACTAATTCCTGTCTATTTAGTTATTTCTCAATACCAATGGGCTAGTTTATTTTCGAATGAAGCAACTTTTGTGTGTTTGAACCTATGTGTGATATATTGTACTATTTATCACTTTAGACACTAACACGTTTACCTTTTGAGTTATTTTTATTTTGTCAGGTACTTAGAACTGATCTGTGATGATAAGCTGGCCGAACACCCTTAATTTACAAGATCAAAAGCTCCTAAAGATTCCTTCCCTAACCGAAGTCTACTAAAAGGAAAAGCACCAACGGTTGAAAATAGTGAAGAGATTGGCCTGATTGAAGTTGCTATAGTTCAGGCCTCTACCACTGAACAAAATGAGTTGATCGGACAATTGATGCAACAAATTGCTGAGTTTCAGGGTTGAGATCCAGAAAAAGAAAGATTTGCCAAATCCGGGTATCACCGCCAACATCCCAGGTGATGGAAAACATCCACTCCACTTTCCTCCTCTGAATTCAAGTGCAGAACATTTCATTACCCCACCCTCCAACCCTATTCAAAATCCTTCCACCATCGACTTACCTACCCCCAATCCCCATCACGCCACCACCTCATATCAAGCACCGCCTCATCCTCAAAATACCAACCCTCAAACCTTCCATGTCCCTCAAAACCAAAATGCGAACAATGCTCAGACTTTCTGCTATTCTCAAAACAAAAATACCAACCCTCAAGCATTCCCCCAGATATACGAGGCTCCTCAAAATACCCAAAGCCCTTCCAGAACTTGACCGTTTCTTCGGAAACCCAATTTCAAAATCCCAACCCACAATGAACCTTATGCTAATTTTTTTGAACTTGATCATTATGAGGAGCATGAAAAGGAGTGGAGGGCTAAGGAAGAAGTGGCCAAGAAGAATACAAAGGAAGAGGTCAGGAAAGATGTGAAGGAGTTGCATTATACTCCAGAGGTCACTGGATTGAATTATGAAAATCTATGTATCCATCCAATTTTGGACTTTCCGGGGGGATTCAAAGTACCGAAGTTTGACACTTTTGGAGGAACTGGGAATCATTTGGCTCATATGAGAGCTTACTGTGATCAGATCGTAGGAGTTGGAAAGAATGAAGCCTTGTAAATGCATCTCTATTTAGCCGAAGCTTAAGTGGAGAAGCGTTGGAATGGTTTACCTCCCATGAGATTAACCAGTGGTCTAGTTGGAATGGACTAGCTAAGGATTTCGTTGAACGGTTTGATGATTAACATTTCAAGGACACTTCTTCCAATTCTAAGTGTCAACGATCGCTAGTCAGTATATAACCCAACTAAATGAGTTGGGGTCGAATACCACAAGGAGCGGTACGTGCTTAAAATTCAATAGGTAAGTACAAATATGTTTGAATCAGTCATAGGAATATACATTATCGACCGAAAACATCATTCAAATTAAGGGATGACACGAATGTCAAATAAAAAAGGGGGTTTTGGTTGGAAATTATCAACTACACAGCAGCAAACCAATACGAAATAACAATAATGAGACGGGTTCTTGGAATGTGATTCGATTATAGGCTAATAAAGACAAATGGGTAATTGCATCTGTTAGGAAATAGCTAAATATTACTGAGTAAGCTAGACTATAGAGGAGGTAAACTTTTTCTCGAATAAATTACCCCAAATGAAGTTGATTTCTCTCGAACATCGACAAGCATGCAAAATAAGAACAGCCTACGCCTTAGTCCATTCACTCTCTCGAGTTGAATGTGTGGAAAAAGGGTTTAGGATTCACTCTCTCGAGTTGAACCCATGACAACCCAATACCCACTGATGGTTTTAAAACCTCTCTCTCAAGCAAGCCAAAAAAACGAAGGTAGAATTGCATTTGCAACTACAATTCTTAAATTAAACCACAATTACTGAATAAACTCACTTCTAAATAACATTTAGGCTAACAACTAACAATACCCATAAACTAAATTAACCCATAATCACATAATCACACCCCAATAATTAGGGTTTTAGCTAGAAATCATAAAAAGATAAAAATCGTTACCAAATTGTGTTTCCATCAATTGGGTAAGATTGATTTTGTCTTTACAATGGTCCAATTCGAAGAATCTCAAAGACCCACTTCCAATTTCTCAAAAGTGAAAAACTTCAATTCTTCAAAGCTAAAGGAAAACAATAGAAAAACTCCAAAATTATGAATTCAGACTCAATAATGATTCGAAAGTTTTTTAAACTAAATGTTCAAAAATGTATTTACAGTTGCCAAAATTATGATGCGAAGGGCCATTCAGCTCAGTAAGTCGGGCTCGCCGATCAACTCTACGATCCACTCTTTGGTCAATTCCATCCCCCTTTTTGCCTTGGCCTTCATCATCCTCCAAGTCTGTGACTTTGGGCGATCTAACACTGCATCGAGGAACCACTTGGCGATCCACTGATTGATCCTTTCTCTCGCCAACTTCATTTTATCATTCAAGGCTTGCCACACTGGAACTTTAGGCAGTCACATGGCCACTCGGTGACTCGCCAAATGGACTTGGAGATCACCAGACACTCTTTTCTTTCTTCTTTCATCTCGTTTTGTTCCTTTTGCAACTTAGTGTCCTTGCTTTGCTCCTTAATTCGTAATCCTGAAAATCAAAGATTTTACATTAGTTATTGGCACAAAATGAGCATTTGAGGACACTAAACCTATACAAATAAAGCCCTAAATGAGTCCAAATCTCGGACTCATCAACACCCCAATTTAAACTTTTGCTTGTCCTCAAGTAAAACTCAAGTTCAGCAGTTCAAAAAGCATGTCTCAAACAGTGCTACAAAAGACTCAATCATGAATGCACACAACAAAATTCAACTTACTCATGCAATGATCAATTGTGCACTCAAAGATTCAAGTTGTGACTCACCATTATCAAAGAATCTCAAGTTCACAATACTTTCTTCAAATGCAAGTTCAAGCTCAACAAAAGTACTCAAATGCCCTCACACAAAGAATGATTCCATATTCACACAATTGTTCAATAATTTATAGCTCCGGAATCACATACAACTCTCACACTCAAAAAGATGAACACGTGCATGACTTCACCCATAGGTTTGCCCTTATTTTCTAGCCAAAATTTGTTTCAGCTCACTCAAGATTAAAAAGGTCTTTTCAAGGTGTGTAATGGGGCTGAGTGTAAATGTATGGTCATTTAGGCTCAGTGGTTGTTATCCTCATGAACTGTGGCATGAACATCACTTCCTTTCCTTTTCTTCAACATTCTCATTTATGCTCAAAATTCACCCCATTATTCACTTTCCATGGAATACTGGGCAACCCATTTCTTTTAAACTTTCACAACTTTATTTCAAAACTTTTTTGTTTTTTTTTTTCTTTCTTCTTCTCTCCTTTCTCTCTTTTTTTATATGGAGGGGTTCCATCTTTGTCAACATCATGGGTAAATAGGGATTTCTTCACACTTCTTGATATACCTTCTCTTTTCACCACACCCCCAACTTAGGCTTTTGGCATAAGTTGGCTATTCAAATAAACCACAATTCATGAGGATTATGGGTGAAGGGATAAAGAGAGGTCTCATTTGCATCAAGTTTCTTCCAAGAACAAGGGATAAGGCTCAAAGGGGTTCAAGCAAGATTCACACACTCACAAGGTAGGCCACAAAAGAGGTATATTGTCAAATAGTTTCACTCTTCAAAATTGTTGCCTAAGATCATTTCAAGAGTTTGCATCACTTAGTCAACCGGACCAACGGGGAAAATTCTAGGTGTCATCACACATGGTTCACGGTAAGCTCATCACACAAGGCATTGACACCAAAATCAAACAAGACTCCACACTTACGCTAGTGTTCAAAGTTCATCACAAGAAACTCAATTCGATAACCAGCTAGTCATAATGAGATGTAAAAAAGGTCACATATTGCCTATGCAACTTCATTTGGCCTCATCGTAGCCGCACATTCATTTTTATTCGATTAAGAGCACTATTCAAGTCATCATTATTGATCATGACCGATACTCAAATTTGCACAACAAAAATCACAATTAAACACAATCACGAGGTGGCAAAAATTTTCAGAAGGGTTCGAAAACCATTTGCAATTAAAATAATGAGCCATAAGCTCAAACATCCACAAAAACTGTGATAAAACACAATTTCTTTAGCACAAAACCCAATATATAAACAAAAGTCATAATCACAAGAGGTGGGTATGAAAATACCTCACCCCACACAAATAAAAATCAATTTATCCTCAAATGTATTAAAAATATTCCAAAAAAATCAATAAAAAGGACAGAGAGGGAGGTAACGAAAAGTCCTGTCTACACAGTCTCTCCATCTATCGGGGCATTAATGCCCGATGTCACACTCTGAACTTGGGCATCGATTCCTAGGGTCACCTGAAAAATAATAGGTCCAGTAAGGTCAGTCATGGGTGTGTACCCTAATGAGATATGTACAGCTGCATCTACCATGGCCTCCTGAACCATGTAAGGCCCTCATAAGATACCTCCTCATTAACGCCAACCTGCTTCTCATTAGTCTCAGCCTCAGACTCATCAACAACTACCTATTCAACTTGAACCTCATCTCCGATGGTATCTGGAGGCACATCTGGATCAAATGGCACATCAGGGATCTCTACTGTCCCAAAAATCATCGACATGTTGGTGGACTTCAGCTGGTCGACATCTCTCCTCAACTCAGCAATAACAGCCTTTAGGGTCGTCACCTCCTCAGTGGCCCCTTGGCCATGCTCGCACACCACTATCCTTGCTGCAAGGGCATCAATAGAAGAACTCAGAGGTGTCAAAACATCAGAGAGGGCCCTCTCGATCATGCCAGGAATGGAGTCCTCAGGTATAGAGGCGCGTCTATTAGCAGAATGGACTAGCTGCCCCATCTGTAGTAATGATGCCTATGTGAGCTGAGGTTGGGCAGCAGCAATACCAGATTTAGGAGGCAAGGGAGCGGTGGACAAATTGGGAGTAATAGAAGGGACAGCACTAGATGTACCTGAAGGCCCAGGGGCCGGAGTAGGCAAAGGTTCCTCTGCAGGTAGTGCATCAGTGTCCACAACCGGGGATGTATCCACTAGGCTGCCTTCTTCTTCTCAGCCTCATCTTTCAAGTATTCCGCCTTAATCCTCTGGATGTCGGTAGAAGATTTGTGAATCATTTCCACATCCTTCTTCTCATCTTTAGGCACCTGAGCTTGTATGCACAACTCGGTAATCAACACAGAGAAAGGTAGAGATGTTTGGCGCTGCTTGGCCTTCATAAGCATCTCGTGTGCAATTATCAACCCCAGGTTTAGCCTCATCTCATCAATGATGCAACCAAGACAGGCTGCTTTGGCATGGAGGAGAATCGAATCGTTCTAGGATGGCATAACAGTACTGCTGATGAAGCCAAACCAGAATCTTGCCGCTATATTGAGATCCTTCTTCTCAATGGGTGCTCCAACCTCAAGCCATTTGGGAGTACCATTTTATATTTCAGAAGCCAACCACTTTTTCATGTCTTCTAACGTCTTTGTCCGAATCTTATATTGGCAGTCATCCTCTATTCGTGTTGAAACCCCCAGGACAACATTGATAGCATCACTATCACATTTCACCTTTTTACCCATGACAACCACATAGTTAACCGTCTTAAATTTGGCTGTCGGCTTCTTCCCTTATGGCACCAGGGATTCGTAAGCAGTGTAGAACTCCCGGACCTAATTTGAAACATAAGAGCCTCGGGGTCGGGTGAAAACTTGAACTTGTGGGCCCTTAAGCAGCTCATGATCTCTGGATACCTGTCTATGATGCCATAAATAGACAACCTCTTCTCCTCTATAATGATCCTTGGCCCCTCAGTTTCAGTTTGTTCATAGATCGTGGAGGAAGACCCTATACCGGTGGTGCTAGAACCACAACTTGTGCTGGAGCAGGAGGTGTAGTGGTGGCCTAGGGAGTCCTAATCCTAGATAGATCATTCATCCTCTTGGATCGTAGCTCCGCCCTCTAGGCTTCTAGTAGGTCATCATCCTCAGGCTTAAAATTGGTAGCCCGACGATCTTGGTACGCACCCTCCCTCTCTGAAGAGGTGAGGTGAGTCGCATAGATCCCGTCACTATCAGAGCTGGCCTCTGGTAACACAGGAGCATATACTTTACCTTTCCCTTTTCCCTTCCCACCTGTGATGGGAAGTTTGGTAGCCTTAGCCTTGGGTGCAACTGCATCCTCGTTAATTTTGATTCCTTTGGCCCTTTTGCGAGGCGGCATGTCTCTACCAGCCACTTTCGCTCTAGCCATATCTGCAAACACATTATAGAAAGTAAGGAAAAACTCAAACAAAATTGCAAAAAATAGTTGCAGAGAGACTCATCGAACCGATCTGCGAGTCGCCGAATCTCTTTGGCGAGCCATACCGGGCTCGCCGAAAGGATTGACTAAAAAACTCTCAGAAAAATTGGCATGTCGGAGATGGAAGGACCTTTTGGCGAGTCACTGACAGCATTCGGCGAGCAAGGATTAGCCCGCCGAAAGTTACAGTGCATTTTAAGGGTTAGGGAAGCAAAAAAGGAGATCAAGTAAGACTTTTGGCGAGTCGTTAAGTGCATTCAGTGAACTCAGGCTTCTCGCCGATAGTTACAGAATCTAAACTCAAAATAACATGGAAATAAAGTCGATCTAGGAGGATTCGGCGAACCGCCGAGTAGTTCGGCGAACTCGACTGAGCTCGCCAAACTGCCCAGCATGCCTACTTTCAACCCCAACTTCCAAAATCAACCCTGCAGCCCCCGAAAACCAAATCAAAACATGAACTCTTTCAATTAAACCTAGACCCATAATAACCATGTCCCTAGGATACTCAGACTTCTCCCGGTTTGGCCAAATTTGGCCATTTGACGACTTATGCCCTTAGGAATGACGTCAAACACTCCATCATCAGGAAAAATGTGTCATTTAGCACAAATGTGGGTTAGTGAGACTTCACCCGACTAAACCCAACATTAATTACACACAACCTAACAATTTTAATGAATTTTAACACACAAAAATTGGGAAATCAACAATTAAGGTAATTTAGGCATGATATTCAAATTAAAACATGCAAACAAGCACACAATTATGATTCAGAGAGGCCTAGAACACATCACTAAGATAAAAACAATTGAAAATGATTAAAATTGCTAAATACGAGATCGGGGTTCGGAAAAACCAACCTTTAATGCCAAATAAATAAGTTTAAATGCTAGGCGGCAAAGATATTCAACTTCGAACACACAAACAACAACTAAAAAGTAGTAAAAACATGAAAATACGAGAAAATATAGTGCAGGTGTGAGTTTAGGAAGTTAAAAAGTGAGGGAATGTGAAAGAGTTTGAACTTTTGAACCTTTGACCTTTAAAAACCGTCCAGTTCTCGCCCTTTTGATGACATTAATTTACCTTGCCGAACCACTCGGCAACACACTGAGTGGTCACTTACCTTGCCGAGTTTTACAGGACCTCCAGTTGATGTGGGTGTCCAAAAGGTGGACTAAGTTGGAATTGCCGACCTGTTCGGCCACTCGCCGACTCATCCAAGGGTCCGCCGAGTTTTACAGACTATAATCTTAGAAATTCTTGAGTCCAACGGCGGTCCAAGTAGGGCTTGCCGACCTCTTTGGCGAGTCACCGACTAGACATTTAGCTCGCCAACCTGTATTTTTTGAAACACATTTTACACTTCAACCTTCAAAATTAACACACGATTATTTAAAAATCAAAATGAAAACAGTAAAACTTGGGTTGCCTCCCAAGAAGTGCCTTATTTAACGTCATGGCACGATGCAATTCCCCACTCAATTTTTCTTTGTGGGGTAGAGAAGAGACAACACATGACCCATTTGGGTCTCCAGTAGATTAATAGACATGGAATGGAAAGTAGTCACATGATTCAGCAGTGAGACATTCTCTTTTATCTAACTCAACACTTTGTCGTGTTCTTTGACTTTGTGGAGAATGAGTGAGAATATCTCTTCTATTTGTCCACCCTCATATTCCTTGAACTTTCTATCCTCATGAGAGGGAATGTACCGATCTTTCTTTTTGTACGGTACCTCCAATTCCATAATTTGTTTGGCCACGAGATCAAACTGAGTCAACAGTGTGGCAAAAATCTGGTCCTTCTCAGTCTCGTTGTTGGTCTTGTCCATATGATCTAGGAGTTGGGCTGCTTTTGCATAAGGTAGTCATGTGAGACCACCTGGAGAAATTTGGTCAGCCAATCCTCTGTTCTCCGGACCAAGACCTCTATAGAAGCAATCCATCATCATTTTATCTGAGATTCCATGAGCTGGGCATTGCAACAATAATGACTTAAATCTCAGCCACAACTCATGGATTGACTCAACCTCCAATTGCCTGAAACTTAGGATGTTATCCCTAAGAATCATCATTCTCAAAGGAGGGTGGTCCATTGGGTCACCGTTACTACAAGACATGCTCATTTCTTGTTTTCTAAACTAGCAACATAAAACCAAAACTGAAAGTAAGTAGATTCAACTAGGACTAAAAAGAACAAAATTTAACTTTACCAAAAGAATCTTAAAAAACACCACTCCCCAGCAGCAACGCCATTTTGATCAACATTTCAACGACACTTCTTCCAATTCTAAGTGTCAATGATCGCTAGTCAATATATAACCCAACTAAATGAGTTGGGGTCGAATCCCACAAAGAGCGGTACGTGTTTAAAATTCAATAGGTAAGTACAAATATGTTCGAATAAGTCATAGGAATATACATTATCGATCGAAAACATCATTCAAATTAGGAGATGACACGAATGTCAAATAAAAAAGGGGGTTTTGGTTGGAAATTATCAACTACACAGTAGCAAAACAATACGAAATAACAATAATGAGACAGGTTCTTGGGATGTGATTCGATTATAGGCTAATAAAGACAAATGGGTAATTGCAGTTGTTAGGAAATACCTGAATATTAGTGAGTAAGCTACACTATAGAGGAGGTAAACATTCTCTCGAACAATTTACCCCGAATCAAGTCAATTTCTCTCGAACATCGACAAGCATGCAAAATAAGAACAACCTATGCCTTAGTCCATTCACTCTCTCGAGTTGAATGTGTGAAAAAAGGATTTAGGGTTCACTCTCTCGAACTGAACTCATGACAACCCAATACCCACTGACCATGAATCAATAATCTTGGTTTTAAAACCTCTCTCTTAAGCAAGCTAAAAACACGAAGGTAAAACTACATTTGCAACTATAATTCTTAAATTAAACCACAATTACTGAAAAACTAACTTCTAAACAACATTTAGGCTAACAATTAACAATACCCATAAACTAAATCAATCCATAATCACATATTCACACCCCAGGATTTGGGGTTTAAGCTAGACATCATAAAAAGATAAAAATCATTACCAAATTGTGTTTCCATCAATTGGGTAAGATTGATTTTGTCTTTACAATGGTCCAATTCGAAGAATCTCAAAGACCCACTTCTAATTTCTCAAAAGTGAAAAACTTCAATTCTTCAAAACTAACGGAAAACTATAAAAAAACTCCAAAATTAAGAATTCAGTCTCAATAATGATTCGATAGCTTTTTAAACTAAATGTTCAAAAACGTATTTATAGTCGCCAAAAATATGCTATGAAGGGCCATTCGGCGCAGTAAGTTAGACTCGTCTATCAACCTGGTGATTTACCGTTTGGTCAATTCCATCGTCCTTTTTGCCTGGGCCTTCAGCATCCTCCAGGTCTGTGACTTTGGGCAATCTAACACTGCATCGCGGAACCACTCGACGATCCGCCAACTGCTCCTTTCTATCGCCCACTTGATTTTGTCTTTCAGGGCTAGGCACACTGGAACTTTAGGCGGTCACATGGCCACTCGGTGACTAGCCAAATGGACTTAGCGATCACTATGATCTCTTTTCTTCCTTCTTTCAGCTTGCTTTGTTCCTTTTGCAACTTAGTGTCCTTGCTTTGCTCCTTAATCTGTAATCCTGAAAATCAAAGATTTTACATCAGTTATTGGCACAAAATGAGCATTTGAGGACACTAAACCTATACAAATAAAGCCCTAAATGAGTCCAAATCTTGGACTCATCATTTGCCTACAATGTGGAGATCGTTCCTGATCGATATTCTTTGGAGAAGATCAAATAGAAATCAACTGAAAGGTACCGTGAATATGCGTATAGATGGAGGAAAGAGCCCGCCAGGGTTCAACCTCTCATGTTTGAGAAAGAGATCATTGAAGTGTTCATACGCATTGATGAGCGGGAGTGTTATGACAAGATAATGTTGCTCAGTGGAGAAAAATTTGTGGAGATAGTCTAGGTAGGTGAGACAATCAAAGATGGGCTTTAAACAAAAAATATTCCTCGCATTGCCGCCCCAACTGAATCTTCAAGATTGTTGAAGAAGAAAAGAGAGGATGTGTAATTTATTTCCTACGCATCTGATGGAAAAAGACACTTCAGAAAATCCTCACCTTACAAAGGTTATCCTCGAGCTTCACAAAATTCATACCCAGTTCTTTATACTAAATTAGGTTATGAAACCCCACCTCCATATTACAAATCCCCACCTCTACATTACCAAAATACCCTCCAAAAAACTCCATCAACTAATTGTTCAAATATCCAATCAAGTTACCAAACTCCACCTCTATATTACCAAAATACCCCTCCAAATTGCCAAGCTCCACAACAAAATTCCCAATCCCGGTTATACCCAAATTTCCAAATGCTAGCACCAACTCACCAAAATCCTATAAACTACCATCAAGTACCTCCACCTCCTTAAAATAACTACAATCCTCCTCGCCCAAATCAGGAGAATAAACCTTTGAGAGTCCTTACTCATTTGATTGAAAGCTGAACACAACTTTTTGTGATATTGAAATCAGCTTGCACGATACAGACAATTCATCCAAAAAATATCAATGTCAACTCCAATCTTTATAGACCCAATCTTCATTGTGCTTACCATTCAGGAGGTGTTGAGCATACTACTGAGGATTGTATCAACTTGAAGCCTATAATTCAATACTTGATAGATCAAAAGGTCGTCACTCTTCAGACAGCCACTCCTAATGTCAATAGTAACCCCATGCCAAATCATGGAGGGGTGACTATTAATATGATTGAAGTCGAAGAAGATTTGAAGTGGGGAAAGATATAATTTCATCCAACCTTGAAAATCTTGAGAAAGCTGCAGCCTCTCCAACCAAAAGAGAGAAATCCAAATTTGTTATAATGACACCTCATCAAGCTTTTGCTTTAGTGCCGAAGGAGGGTCAAAACAAGAAGAAGATCGATCAAGATTTATCAAAACCATCGCCTTACTCATATCAGTCTCTTCCAATGCAAAAGTATGATTATGACAATGGTCTATGGGAAGGAATCAAAAATCTGTTCGAAGAAGGGGATGTTGTGCTTGAAGACGCAAAGCATACTAGACGCTGAACCGAAACAGCAAATGCCTAGTTGGATTTCCACTCTTCTCTTGATTCCTCGCTAATCTAGTGAAAATATTTTCAAATATGTCAATATCATGTCATGTCACAAGATGAATGAACGAAATGAGGTAGATGAGGACGAGTTTAATGTCTACAATGAGAATATCATGGTACCCAAATACCTTGTTGAGGGATTCAGATAGTTCGAGAGACAGGATGAACTGAATGAAGAAAAGATCGAAGTGATGAATCAAGAAAATGATGAATGCATCACAGAAATCAAAATTGGTGTCTATCTGACAAAAGCACTAGAAAGAGAACTTATCGGCTTGATTAGAGAATACATAGATACATTCGTTTAATGAAATTTTATGGTTGAACATTTGATCTTGCAAGTCAGTAATCTACTTAGATGCTGTCAAAAGATACTATGTTTGAAGACTCGATTTCTATCGTTTCCTTGTAATCACTTTTATTTGCTTGTAATCATTTTAGCTTAGAATTTATCCTTTTTAATGAATTATGTCTGACCTAAATTCTCAAGAATGAGATACGTAGGTTGTATATGTCAGCCTTGATCACCCGTTTATCCCTCTTTAACATTTTTTTTTGTATTTAAACTACGTTCGACCTGAATTCTTAGAATGAGATATGTAGGCGCCCTATGTCGGCCTCGGTCATTTCCTTATCAAAATTTATTGCTTTTGTAAATCCTCAGGAAGGGAACTACGTTTGACCTGATTTGTGCCTCAACGGGATACATAGGCGCCACAACGGTTTGGTCATATCCCCGTAAGATTTCCATTTATCTTAATAATGGAAAATTGGGATAGAATTTTTCAGAGGGACTCAAAAATTCTAAAGAGGAAGATATTTTCTCCAACAAGTCAAGGCTGAAGATACATTGAGAGTTGCAAGTGGGACAAATTTTTTGAGAGTAACTCAAAAATTCTACAAGTCAAATATCAAGATTTTGAGATACATCGAGACATTAAATTGGGACAGAAATTTTTGAGGATGGCCTTAAAAATTTCTTCAAGCATCATTAGAAGTTTGTAGTAAATTTGAAATATTTCGAGAATGATTAGAAGTTTAAAACTAACTTCAAATGATCTCTGGCATCGTTAAAGCTTATAGTTAAATTCAGCGATCTCAGTCACCGTTGGAGTTCAGAGTCAACTGCAAAATTTCTCAATTATAGTAGATTTTGGGAGTACCATGTCATAAATTTCTCAAGATTTAAGGATCTTTTGAATTCTCCAAAACGAGCTATCGAACACGTCAAATGTTTTGAACCAATGACATTCATTTAAGCTATGCATGAAATTAAAATTGAGAGTAACCTTTCACATTACTTTTCAAAAGCTTATTTTTCAAAAAGAGTTTTCGTTATTTGTCAAAATGTTTTTGGCTTATCTTTCAAGAAGCGAGAGATCAGAGCAATCAACTGGATATAGTAAGACAAAGAACAAACAGTCGAAGAAATCAACACAAATCAGTTCACTTAAAACTAAATTTTTAGTTGATGTAGGAAATGGTTTAATTCTTATGATGCAAAAAAAAGTAATTTGGGATATGAGTAACATTGTTTTCACACAAATCTCCAACAAGCCTAGTGAACATACAAATGTTCAAAGGTAAAACAGTTTGACAGATCATCATTATCATCATCCTACCAATGGCTCATCAACATCATCCTACCAACGAATCTTTATCAGCATTATCCTACAAATGGATCAACATCATGCTACCGACAGTTCTTTACTATTGTCATCCTACCAATGGATCATTAACCTTATCCTACAAATGGATCAACATTATCCTACCAATGGATTAGCATCATCATACAAATGGACATCATCATTATCCTACCAATGGATCAACATCATCCTACCGAAAGATCTTCATTATTAGTAACCTACCAATTCATCAATATTAGCCTACGAATGGATCATCATCGTTATCCTACCGATGGATATTCATTTTCATCATCCTACCAAGGAATCATCAATATTGTACTACCAATGGATCAACATCATCTTATCGACGGATCATCATCATCATCATCCTACCAATGGAGCATTATCATTATTCTATCAATGGATCAACATAATCATATCGACAGATCATCATCATCATCATATCGATGGAACATCATCATCAACAATATATTGCATTATCAAAAAGTTATCATCATGTCGTATCATATCAATTCATCATCTACTGTGTCAAAACCGGTGGAGGTTGACGTTAGAACATTTAAAAAAGAACATGTGTTGAATATGGTAAAACATATCACTTCTCAATTTAAATTACAGTTTCTACTAACATGTTTATTTCACTATTTGCCTAGAGCATCCAAAAGGATGAATTCTCAAATCAAACCTTAGGTGTGAATGACATAAAAAATGATGCAGCACAATGTGAAACTTTTTTTTAGCAATGAACTGGAACATAGTCCAAAGAGGAGTATCAAATTATTAGGGACGCGAGTTGAGGAGTGACTTTCGCCATAAAAAAACCATACCCCTATCAGAAGGCATGTGGGTTTTTCTTTGGGTTTATTAGTTTTGGTTTCGCATCTGAAAATTTTTGGTTTTCACTGGAAGCAAATTTCCAATCCGAGTGTCAATACGCAAATAACTTTGAAAATTATGTAGGTGTAAGTTCTTACTTATGGGTGTGAAGTGCACCATATTCATGGTTAAGAGGTTCCAATCATCTTTTTCAAACTCTATTCTTCTGTCACTCTTTCAAAATCAAAGGTTATCTTGTATAAGGGGTTTCCTTTTCAACCGATCGAGTAGAACTACAAATAGATTGATTCCTAAGTTTAAGGATATGTAGGCCGGATCACTGATTAAAACTTGGTTGTACTATGACATTCTCTCTTAAATCTTATTCCTCTGCATTCTGATTTCCTCATAATTCAATATTAGGATAGCTTTTGAATTCTTTCGGAATCGTGCGTTAAATGAAGCGTATCAAACTACAAGTGGCCTGAATTCTCATATAGCCTAAGATATGTAGGAAACCCATTTTTGGGGTTCGACCATAATTTCTAAAGTCTGTACCAAAATCCCTTTTCTAAAGGATTAAGATGTGGTCGGTCAAAATTGGATTCATCAATTTCATTTGCTCAAATTTCTTTCACCAATCCAAGTGAAACGAGGGACAGTTGTTGACACCCAATTTTCGACCTCCACAATATAGATTAATCATTGAGCTTCTTCAATTTCAAATGATTTAAAATAATTAGTTTTAGGAAAAAGAGTTTGCAAGTTAGTTAAAATAGTTTGTCACTTTTTAAATAATATATATGTTTTACCTAATTATGTATATAATTAGTATATTTTATGAGTATTCAAAAATCGTATCAAAAAGATTTTGTTTTAATTAAATATTTGGTTAATTAGTTTAGTTATATAATAATTTATATTGTTTTAATTAATTAGTTTATAGGTAAGTGATGAGTCCGAGATTTGGACTCATTTAGGGATTTGTTTTGATAGGGTTAGTGTCCTCAAATGCCTAATTTATGCTATCAACTAATGGTAAAGTGTTGATTTGTAGCATTTAAGGCTAAGGAGCAATGCAAGGACACTACCGGACAAAAAGGAACTAACAAGTCAAAGGAGCGGAGAAGAGCAATCCAGGCGATCGCCAAGATCACTCGGCGGTTCATCGGGTGCCCCTTTTTCCCGCCTAATTTTACAGTACACCACGTCTGAGACGAGATAAATTGGGGCAAACAGTGTTCCATATCGACGAGTTACCGAACGGATCGGTGAAGGGAGAATGTACCGCCGAAAGTACTGAATGAGCAGTGAAGTGTAAGCAAATTGGCAATCTAAAGGAACAAAGGGATTATTGCAGAAGTGATTGGCGATCATGATATAGACCGCCTAAAGTAGTAGTGCATATTGGATAAAAACATGAAGCAAAAAGGCGATGGACATGGGCGATTGGTGAATCATCGATCGATCGGTGAAACCTGACTTTCCTTGCTGATTTACCCCAAAAGGCTAAATCTTGGATCAATATAAATTGATATTTCGAAGAGAGAGAAGGTATACAAACATTGTGAAAACAAAGATCTAGAACAAAAACACCATTCTTGTTAGTTTTGAAGTTGGTAATGCAATTCAAGGAAGATTTGTTTCATTTTTAAATTGTGGAAATCAATACCCAGTATGGAGCCTGTAATAGGTATTGAATTTTTATTTTATATGATGACTAGCTAAAACCCCATTCTTGGTGGTTTGACCATGAGATCAATTCCTTAATTTAGTTAAGTGGGTGTTAGAAATTATTGATTATAGTACTAATTCGAAGTGGGTCTGATTAATTGTTGTTGTTAAATTGCAATATTGAATGTCTATTTCAATATGATTTAGTGTTTTATACTTGCTCGAGAGCGGGGTGTGAAACCAAGGAGATAAATTAGCATTTGTAGCACTTGGGCTATTGTGGGTTCAACTCGAGAGAGTGAACTGTAAGTTCCATTCTACCTATCTAGCTTGAGAGAGTGGATGTAGTGAGGTTGTGGGCTGATTTTTGTAATTAGCATGTTGAAGTTTGAAAGAACTCAATTGAAGCGAGGTAGTTGTTCGAGAGAAAATTATCTCATCTAAGGCCCATCCTACCCATAAAGATTTAGTAGCTATTATTAATCATCTAGCACCAATTTGGCAAGAATTTGGCAATTGGTTGGTCATTCTTCCAAGTACCTCTTACTCATTTGATTAATCTTGTTGATTATTGTTGTTGTGATTGCTGACTGATATACAAATCCCTTTCTTGACATTCTATGTCAACCTCTTGATTTAATTAAAATTTTCCTATAATTTCTATTCGTACAATCATTTGAACCGCATTTACAACTTCATATTTGAATTCAAACTTGTAACGCTCCTTGTGGGTTCGACCCCAACTCAATTGTTGGGTTTTATACTAGTTAACGATCGTTTACACCTAGAATTGAATGAGATGTATTTGAAACACAAGGAATGAATAGGTCCAGGGTTCTTCCTACATCAATTGGTTGGAAAGGAGAAATCACGTACTTCTGAGGAGGTCTGACTGACAGAGCATGATCAAAGTGTCGCCGCTGCCGGAGAGTGGTGTTGTTTAGAATTCTCTTATCGAAGTTTAAATTGTAATATCTATGGTTGTAGTTGTATAGATTTAATTTGTTTTGTGTTTGTGTTGTTTGTGTTGAACAGAAGAAGAGATGAGTGTGAGCGGGAGTAATGGTAGGCAAGTTGGCCACCAAGACGATATTGACAATCTTAATAATGTGAATGACCCAATGCAATTGGGTGGATTTGGTGCAATTCATCTACCTCCAATCGAAGAGAATGCTAACTTCCATGTTACTAGCACAACACTCCAGCTCCTCCAAATGAAAGGTCTATATGGAGGATTGACTCACGAAGACCCACATGAGCATATTCGGAATTTTGTGGACGTTTGTGGCTTGCTCGCATTCACGAATGTCTCACAAGAATCATTTCGTCTCAGGTTGTTTCCATTCTATTTGATGGGTGAAGCTAGAAAATGGTTAGCTGAGTTACCAAGGGATTCCATCACCTCTTGGGAAGAGCTTACCACAATGTTCAATGTGAGATTATTTCCCCCGTCTAAAATGATGATTGATCTTAGGCGTATTTATATGCCTAAGTTGTCAATAATTGCCCATGTTTTGATTGAGTTAAAGAATGATCTTGAATCTATTAGCTTGATTTTGTATACTTGCGATGATTTTGAACTAAAACATGTGATTAGTTGTTTCAGGAACTCTTGAGGGACTTATATGGAGAATCAAGGAGCAAAGAAACGCGAAAAAAGACTAAGGCAAGAATAACGAGTGGTTGACGCACTGGTTGGTGCGGCGCGCCACTAGTGAAACATTAGAGAACAATTTTGAGATGCACGATACGCCAGGTCCTCAACTTCAGAGGTGCTTTCCTGGCGCACTGCCAGGCGCGGCGCGCCAACACTTGAACGTCAGAGGTGACTTTCCGGCGTGATGCCAGGCGCGATACCCCATGCAAGTTCTAATTTTTTTAGCTTTAATTGTGTTAAAAAGGATTTCTAGTTGTAGTAGAATTGGATTCCAAATTTCCTAACTATTATAAATAGATCCTTAGGGTTAAACTATAGGGGGTTCGGCATTATTTTGGTGTGCAAGAGAAAGATATGTATTTTGTAATAGGTTTTGATCTTCTAACTATTCTATTTTCCGGAAATTGCATGAACAATTATATTTTGTGTTTTTCTAATAGCATGAGTGGCGAAACGCCCTAGTTCTAGGACTGTAGCTACGAATTAAATGTTGAATATTTAGGATTTATGAATTAATTCTTGGTTGTCACTATAAGTTACTTATATATTCTTATTTTAGTATTTTATGCTTGCGCACCATAATATAAATCTATTGTCTAATCTTAAAATCGAGAGAGGAGGAATTAGATAGACCATATAATATAGAGAGATCGATCGATCAATTTAATTGAGGTGATTTGTGTTCAGGAGTGACGCTCGGACGAAGAACTTGCTTGGTTACGAAATAGGATGAAATATAAATGCTCGCCAATTAGTCTTTTTATCCCCGCTCAACAATGAAGTTAGATAGCTAATTGGAGTAGGCGACTAGAGGTGTGTAACCCCACTCATACAATTAACCTTGTAAACCAGTAACTTGACAACTAAAATTAGTTCCAAGCTGATAATATGATACATGAGATTCAATGCATGCTGCAACCCTAGAATTTTCTTTTACTTGCTTAAAACATCGTCTTAAAGTGGTTCACAATTAGTTACTTTTAGTTATTGCATAATTCGTAGTAGTAGTAAACAACCATCACCAACTCTTGAAAAGGTTACTTTTCTTTTATCTGTGGAATTAATTGTTAGATATAAATCGATCATAATTCCCTTGGGAACGATAACTCGTTTCTTTAAAGAATCTATATTACTTGCGCGACCATGTACACTTGCGTGTATACTGGGGAGCGAAGAAGTTTTTGGCGCCGCTGCCGGGGACTTAAAATTGATTTATATTTGATTTTCTTAAGTCTACAACTGAAATACTCAAGTGCTAATAACTTGATCTTAGCTTTCTCTTGTTTCAGGCACTTGACTTACCAGTCTCGCTTGGAAGGGACAACTTGTCGAACCGTAAAACGAACCCGGAAGAGTTTTACGCCAGTGCAGGAACATTGATAATTTAGGACACCAAGGAGAATTAGGTTTAGGTATTCATGAAAACAACGAGGATAATAACAAAGACAATGTCCACAACCAAGAGAACCTGAATAACAAAGGGTTACCCCCTGCCGTACCAACAAGACCAGTCCGTGATGTGGCAGTCCCACTCACAGCCAATGTGGCATCTAGGATTAGGAAACCTCCACCGGGGGGTATATTTATGCTAAAACAGGGCATGGCACAACTAATCCATTCTAATGGGCAATTTGATGGTCTCCCCCACGAGGATCCTCAAATCCACATTAGGAACTTCATAGAGATTAGTGACACTTATATCCCAAATGGAGTCTTATCGAACTATGTGATTAATAACGTTTCAAAGACACTTCATCCAATTCTAAGCGTCAATGATCGTTAATAGGTTTATAACCCAACTAAATGAGTTGGGGTCGAATCCCACAGGGAGCGGTACGTGTTTGGGATTCAATACGGAAGTATGAATATGTTTGAATCAGTCATAGAAATAAAAATTATTGAATAAAAACATCATTCAAATCAGGGGGTGACACGAATGTCAAATCGGGGAATTGGTTTTGAATTATCAACTACAAACATCAGCAAATAATACTAAAAATAACAATAATGAGACGTATTCTTGGGATGTGATTTGATTATAGGCTAATATAGACAAATGAGTAATTGCATCTATTAGAAAATAGCTAAATATTAGTGAGCAAGCTAGACTATAGAGGAGGTAAACACTCTCTCGAACAATTTACCCCGAATCAAGTCGATTTCTCTCGAACATCAACAAGCATGCAAAATAAGAACTGCCCACAGCTTAGTCCATGCACTCTCTCGAGCTGAATGTGTGGAATTTGATTTAGGATTTACTCTCTCGAGCTAAACCCAGTCAACCCAATACCCACTGACCATTAATCAAAAACCTTAGTTCTAAAACCTCTCTCTCGAGCAGGCGAACAACACAAAGGTAGAACTGCATTTGCAACTACAATTCTTAAATTAAACCATAATTAATGATTAAACTCGCTTCTAAATAGCATTTAAACTAACAATTAGCAATACCCATAAACTAAATCAGCCTATAATCACATAATCACACCCAAGAATTGGGGTTTTAGCTAGACATTATAAAGAGATAAAAATTGTTACCAAATTGTACTTCAATCAACTGGTATGATTGATTTCGTCTTTACAATGTTCCAATTCGAAGAATATCAAAGACCCACTTCCAATTTCTGAAAAGTGAAAAACTCCAATTCTCCAAAGCTTAGGGAAAACTAGAGAAAACTTGTCCCAATACTAAGAATTTAATATCAAAAACTTAGAACTGAGAATTAAAAAATAATCTGATAAACTAAATGCTCAAAAATGTATTTATAGTCGCAAAATATATGATGCAAAGGACCATTTGGTGCAGTAAGTCGGGCTTGCCAATTCACTCGGCGATCCACCCTTTGGTCAATAGTCTCGCCTTCTGGCTTGGCCTTCAGCTTCCTCAAGGTCTGTAACTTTGGGCGATCCAACACTACATCGCGGAACCACTCGACGATTCGCTGACTTCTCATTTATCTCGCCAACTTGGTTTTCTCCTTCAGGGCTTGGCACACTGAAAATTTAGGCGGTCAAATAGCCATTCGGCGACTCGCCAAATGGACTTGGCGATCACCAAGCTCTTTTTTTTTCATTCTTTCAGCTCGCTTTGTTCCTTTTTGCAACTGAGTGTCCATGCTTTGATCCTTAATCCCTAATCATTTAAAATCAAGGATTCAACATTAGTAATTGGCACAAAATAAGCATTTGAGGACACTATACCTATATAATTAAAGCCCTAAATGAGTCCAAATCTAGGACTCATCAACACCACCAACTTAAACTTTTGATTGTCCTCAAGTAAAACTCAAGTTCAGTAGTTCAAAAAGGATGTCTCAAACATTGCTACAAAAGACTCAATCATGAATGCACACAACAAGACTCAACTTACTCATGCAAGGATCAATTGTGCACTCAAAGATTCAAGTTGTGACTCGCCATTATCAAAGATTCTCAAGTTCACAATATTTGCTTCAAATGCAAGTTCAGGCTCAAAAAAGGTACTCAAATGCCCTCACACAAAGATGATTCCATATTCACACACAGTTGTTCAACAATTTAAAACACTCACACTCAAAAAGATGAACAGATGGATGACTTCACCCATAGGTTTGCCTTTATTTTCCAGTCAACATTTGTTTCAGTTCACTCTAGATCAAAAAACTCTTTCAAGGTTTGTAACGGGGCTGAGTGAAAGCGTATGGTCATTTAGGCTCAGTGGCTGCTATCCTCATGAAAGGTGGTGTGAACAACATTCCTTTCTTTTCTTCAGCATTTTCGTTCATGTTCAAAATTCACCCCATTATTCACTTCTCATGGACTACCGGACACCCCATTTCTTTTGTAACTTTCACTACTTTATTTCATAACTTTTTCATTCTTTTTATTTTTATTTCTTATTTTCATTCCCCCTTTTTTTTTGTATGGAGGGGGTTCCATCTTTTTCAAATCCATGGATAAAGGGAGACTTCTTCACACTTCTTGATTTTCCTTCTTTTTTCACCACACCCCCAACTTAGGCTCTTGGCATAAGTTGGCTATTCAAACAAACCACACTTCATGAGGATTATGGGTGAATGGATAAAAAGAGGTCTCATTTGCTCAAGGTTTCTTCCAAGAAAAGGATAAGGCTCAAAGGGGTTCAAGCAAGGTCCACACACCCACAAGGTTGGCCACAAAAGAGGTATAATGTCAAATTGTTACACTCTTGAAAATTGTTGCCTAACATCATTTCAAGAGTTTGCATCACTTAGTCAACCGGACCAATAGAGAAAATTCTAGGTGTCATCGCACATGGTTCACGATAAGTTCATCACACATGGCATTGTCACCAATATCAAACAAGACTCCACACTTTTGCTAGTGTTCAATGTTCATCACAAGAGACTCAATTTGATAATCGGCTAGTCACAACGAGATGCAAAACGCTCACATATTACCTATGCAACTTCATTTGGCCTCATTGTAGCCGCACATTCATTTTTGTTTGATTAAGAGCACTATTCAAGTCATTGGTATTGATCATGACCGATACTCAAATTTTCACAAGAACAACCACAATCAAATACACAAGAGGTGGCAAAAGTGTTCAGAAGGGTCCAAAAACCATTTGCAATTAAAACAAAGAGCCACAAGCTCAAACATCCACAAAAATAGTGCCAAAACACAATTTACAGTACATAACCCAATATATAGACAAAAGTATAGTCACAAGAGGTAGGTATGAAAATACCTCATCCCACCACAAATAAGAAAATAATTTGTCCTCAAATGCAATAAAAATATCCAAAGGTGAATAAAAATGATAGAGAGGGAGGTAAAGGAAAGTCATGTCTACACAGTCTCTCCATCAGTCGGGGAATCAATTCCCGGTGCGTCACTCTGATCTTGGGCATCAGTTCCCTTAGTCACATCAGCAGTACCATCTCCACTAGAGCCAACCATGGTAGTGTCCCACAAGGAGGTCTGTACAACTGAATCTACCATGGCCTCCTCAATATCCGTAAGGCCCTCATAAGAAGTCTCCTCATCAACAACAAGCAGCTCCTCATCGGCCTTCGCCTCACACTCGGCAACAACTACCTCCTCAGTTCGGACCTCATCTCCGGTGGTAGCTAGAGGCACATCTGGATCGACTGGCACATCAGGGATCTTTACTGTCCCAAAATCATCGACATGTCGGTGGACTTCGGCTGGTCCACATCCATCCTCAGCTCAGCAATAGTGGCCCTTAGAGCCGTCACCTCCTCAGTGGCCCCTTGGTCCTGCTCACACATTGCTATCTGTAATACCAAGGTATCAATAAATATTCTCAGGGGTGTGACAACATCATCAAGGACCCTCTTGATCATGCCAGGAATGGTGGACTCAAGCCTAGAGACACGTCTATCAGCAGAATGGGCAAGCTGCCCCATTCGTATCAATGCTTCCTGGGTGAGCGGGGGTCAGACAGCAGCAGCACCAGCAGTACCGATCTAGGAGGCAAGGGAGCAGCAGAAGAACTGGAAGTAACAGAAGGGACAATGCTAGATGTACTTGAAGGCCCATGGTCCAGAGTAGGCAAAGGTGCCTCTTCAGGTAATGCCTCACTATCCACAATCAGGGAAGTATCCACCGATGTTGCCTTCTTCTTCTATACCTCATCCTTCAAATACTATGCCTCAATCCTCCGGATGTCGGTACCGGAGGTGGGAATCACTTCCACGTCCTTCTTCTCATCTTTAGGCATCCGAGTTCATCTGCACAACTCAGAGATCAATACCAGAAAATGTAGAGAGGTTTGGTGCTGCTTGGCCCTCATGACCATCTCTTGTGGAATGATCATCCCCAAGTTCAGCCTTGTCCCAGCAATGATGCAACCAAGACATGGTGCTTTTGCGTGGCGGAGAATCGACTCGTTCTGGGATGGCATGATAGAATTGCTGATGAAACCAAACCAGAACCTAGCTTATATATTGAGGTTCCTCTTTTCAATGGGTGCTCCAACCTCGATCCACTTGGGAGTACCGTCAAATATCAGAGGTGCCAACCACTTCTTCATATTTTCCGAAGTCTTCGTTCTAATTATGTACTGACAGTCATCCTTAATTCGCGTTGAACATATTGATAGCCACACTATCACATTTCCCCTTTTTACCCCTGACAACCACATAGTCTACCGGCTTGAACTTGGCCGCCTGCTTCTTCCCTTGTGGCACTAGGGCATCATAAGTTGTGTAGAATTCCCAGACCCAATTTGGAACATAAAGGCCTCAAGGTCGAGTGAACAACTGGAACTTGTGGGACCTCAAACAGCTCATGATCTCCGAGTATCTGTCTATGACTCCATCAGTAGACAACCTCTTTTCATCTATGATGGTCCTCAGCCCCTCAGTCTTCAGTCTATTCATAGACCGGGGAGGAGGACCCTGTACAGCTGGTGGAGGAACCACAGTCCAGCACAGGAGGAGGAGTAGTGGCCTGGGGTCCCAATCCAGACGGATCATTCAACCTCTTTGATAGCAGCTCAGCTCTATGGGCTGCTAATAACTCATCATCCTCAGGCTCAAAAGTGGTAGCCCGAGGATCCTGGTGCTCACCCTTACTCTCAGAAGTGGTGAGGTGAGTGGCATAGATGCCTTCACCGTAGGGGTTGGCCTCCGGTGACGCAGGAGTAGAAGCTTTTCCCTTTCCATTTTATTTTCCACTTGTGGTGGGCAGTTTAGTAACCTTATCCCTAGATGCAGTTGCATCCTCATCAATTGTTATTCCCTTTTCCCTCTTGCGAGGAGGCATGTCTCTACCGACCACTTTTGGTCTAGCCATATCTACAAGAACATCAAAATGAGTTAGATTCATTACAAGAAAAAATGCAGAAATCAGTTGCAGACAGACTCGCCGAACTGATCGACGAGTCACTGAATCACCTTGGCGAGCCAGATCGGCCTCGCCGAAAGGATTGGCTAAAAAATTCTAAGAAAAATTTGCATGTCGGCGATGGGAGGGGCCTTTTGGCAAAGCGCCGACAGCATTCGGCGAACACAAATAAGCCCGTTGAAAGTTACAGTGTATTAAGGGTTAGGGGCGCAGAAAGGGCGATCAAAGAAGACTTCCGATGAGTCGCTGAGTGCACTCGGCGAACTCAGGCTTCTCGCCGAAAGTTACAGAACCTGAACTCAAAATTAGCATGAAAATAAAGGTGATCTAAGGGATTTCAACGAACCGCCGAGTGGTTCGGTGAGCTCGACCCAGCTCACCAAACTGCACCCAACGTGCCTATTTTCACCCTGACTTCCAAAATCAACCCCGCAGCCCCCAAAAACAAAATCAAACCATACACTAGAACAATTAAACTAAGACCCATGAGACCTATGCCCCCAGGGTACTTAGACTTCTCCCGGTTTGGCCAAAATTGGCCATTTGACTACTTACGCCCTTAGGAATGACATGAAACGCTCCATCATCAGGAAAAAAATATCATTTAGCATAATTATGGGCAACTCAGGCTTCACCCGACTAGACCCAACAACATTTTAGCACAACCCAACAATTTAAACAAATTTTAAGGCACAAAATTTGGGAAATCAACAATATATGCAATTTGGGCAAGATATCAAAATTAAAATAGGCAAGCAAGCACAAAAAACATGGATTCAGAGAGGCCCAACACACATCGCTAAGATCAAACAATTACAAATGAGTAAAACCGCTAAATATAAGTTTGGGGTCCAGAAAACCAACATTTTATGTCGAATATATACTATGAAAAGCTACGAGGCTACGAATTCTAACTCCGCACACACACAATTGATGACTAAAAGGTGGTAATAATCCAAGAATATAGAAAAATATATTGTTGGTGTGAGTTTGGGAAGTTAAAAAGTGAGGGAATGTGAAAGAGTTTCAAATTTTAAACCTTTGACCTTTAAAATTGTCCAGTTCATGCCCTTTTGGCGACATTGATGAGTCCACGATTTGGACTCATTTAGGGATTTATTTTAATAGAATTAGTATCCTCAAATGCATATTTTGTGCCAATAACTGATGTAAATCCTTGAATTTTAGGTATTTGGATTGAGGAACAAAGCATGGACACTATTGAGCAAAAAGGAACAAGGAAGCTGAAAGAATGAAGAAAAGAAATCCTGAGGATCGCCTAACCCATTGGGTGAGTCGTCGAACGGCCATGGTCTCGCCTAATGTTCTAGTGTGCCAACCCCTAAAGGAGAAAATCAAGTCAGTGATAGAAAGGAGTAGTCGACGAGTCGCCGAACAGTTCCGCAATGCAGTGCCATATTGCTTAAAGTACAAAACCTGAAGATGTAGAAGGCCAAAGAAAAAAGGCAATGGAATGGACAAAAGGGCAAATCGCCGAGTGGATCGGCGATCCCGAGTTATTGCGCCGAATGGTCCTTCGGAGCATATTTTTGGGCGACTATAAATACATTTTTAAAATCTTAGTTTAGTATCTATCTTTATCCACTTTATAATTTATCATTGTTATTGTTCAGTTTTCATGTTGGAGAGCTGAGAACTGATTTTAGAGACAATATTTCCTTAGCTTTGAAGATTTGAAGATTTCCATTTCTAAGAAATTGGAAGTGGGTATTGAAGATTCTTCATATCAGACCTTAGTTAAGACAATATCAGTCCTACCCAGTTGATGGAAACATAACTCGGTAACGATTTTTACCTTTTTATGATGTCTAGCTAAAACTCCAATTCTTGGGATGTGATTATGTGATTATGGGTTGATATAACTGCTGGGTATTGTTAATTGATAGTTTAATTGCTGTTTAAAGGTGTTTTCATTCAGTAATTGTGGTTGAATTTAATGGGTTGTAGTTGCAAATACAATCTTAAGTTCGTATTTTTGGCTTGCGAGAGAGAGTGGTTTTAAAACCAAAATTACTGAATCGATGGTCTGTGGGTATTGGGTTGTTATGGGTTCAGCTCGAGAGAGTGAACCCTAAGCGTTTTTCCACACTTTCAGCTCGAGAGAGTGATTGTACTAAAGCGAAGGCTGTGTTTAATTGCTTCTTATTGGTGTTCGAGAGAAAGTTTATCCCCACTAAAGTCTAGCTTAATCACTGATTTACAGCTATTTACTATTAATTTCAATTACCCGGTTGTCTTCCTTAGCCCATAATCCAGTCGCATCCGAATAATCCAGGTCGTTAAATCACTTTAGTGACCATCAACAACCTGGTCCTAGAATTCGTTAGAGACGAGAACATTCTGGTGCTTGATTAGTTTTAGAGATGAGAATGATCTGGTCCTAGATTATGTTTAGAGACAAGAATGATCTGGTCCTTTATTAGTTTTTGAGACGAGAATATTACAGGTCCTAGATTATTCCTTAGAGACGAGACATTTCTGGTCTTAAATTGTCCTTTAGAGACGAGCAACATTTCTGGCCCTAGATTGAACATCAATGGTCCTAGTTAAATTTATACCACAATAAATAAAGCTCTTTAACAAACACTAAATCTCTACTAAAACTCTCGATTAAAAAAATGATATAGAAAGACAAAGCAAAGCAGATAGAGATAAAGATTGCGATTAATTATAATAAATTGGTTAACATCCCATGATGTTAGTTGCAATATTTTTTTCAAAAAACTTATCTAACATCCGAGTTAGACTATACTATTGAGTTTTGCATAACATTCGTAGAAAACTAATAACAAGCTTGTGTGTTACTTCCAAACTTGTATCTTGACTTGAAACTTCAATCTTCAAAATCTGTTGGTTCAAAATTTTAAAAAATGATAAATAACTATTGTGTACATGTAAATTTCATACTCTATTAGGTCGATCACTCACCCCAAAAGCAGTTCAAATTTCAACAAATGTTATCTAGAAACATCAACAAAAGCTGCAGAACATAAGAAAAAATTATCAGAAAAACATTGAGATGCATTTATCAAGAATCCAAATACTATTTGTGCATAGAAAATTTAATAAATAAAGAGGCAGATTAAGAATGCAGCACTACAGACTGCTGCATCTCTGTATATACATGGAAGTACCAGTGCTCCTGTAATGGATGTAAATATTGTTCCTGCTAAGTGGCAGTGCCACAAGTCTCTGTAGACACTTTTTGATAAAGTAATATATTTCCTTGTTCAACAAAAATAAAAGAATGTAGCAGTGCAGAACATGGAGAAGAAGGCACACTGGTTTGTTTACAGTTATGATAGAAACAGTGAGAAGAAGGGTACTCTATATCAGAACCTAAATTCTGTACAGAGTTTTGTTTATTGTGAGAACAGAGACCACATTGATGACCTTGAGAATCTGATTTCACTAAACTTCCTTATTTTTAATGTGTTATAAATGAGACATTGAGACTATACCTTTCAGTACCGCTTCCTTTTCAGTGGTAGAGTTGCCTAAAACTACTGTTATTCTACTAGCTAAGGTCTTGTGGAATTTTTGAACAAGAACCTCGCTACTTAACCAGTTCTTAGAGGCTAAGTATTGTACTGGAACTCATCCAGTTGGAAATAAATGGAGATCTGGACAATCGCATATGTGGAAAAGGATGATGGAGGTTAAAAAATATTATGATCATCACATACTCTGGAAAAATGCTAAGGGAAATTGCTCTTTCTGGAGGGATAACTGGACGGGAAAAGTCCCCCTCTGTAACCTCCTTAATCATCAACAAAGCTCTAAGAATATCAAAGTTTCGGACTGCATTGAAAATGAAATATCGAATATGCCAAAACTGATGGATATAATTCCTTCTCACATTGCCAAGCACATTCAAGGAATCAAAATTCATGATGCACACAAAGATGTCTCAGTTTGGACCCTTGAAGACACAGGCAAATTTACATGTAAATCAGCTTGGAGAAGCCTAAGGAAATTTAAAACGATTTCTTTAACTTCTATGAAGAACTGGCATCCTAAACTCTCTTTCAAAGTTTATTTTTTATTTTACGAATGTTATCAAATAGCTTACCTACTGATGATAAACTTTGCAAGTTCAAAATACATGGCTCGTCTAGATGCCATTGTAACGCCCCTCAAAATGAAGTAGGATAAAGTAGAGCCTCACATGGGTTTTATGCATTAATAACTTGTTAAAATAATGAAGAATAGCCATTTTGGTCATTTTTAAAGAGTTTGGAAGTCAAACGTCAAGGGACGACCAAGACATTCGGACATTAGTCTTTTATGTGTTGGTGTGTTCTAGTATGTTGTTCATATTTTTATGTGTTTTTTGGAGTCTAAAATCAGTGGAGGTGACCCTAGTGGCTTAATAAATGTTTTTAGGGTCAAAAGAATCGGGTACGACTCCCCGGGACCACCCTAAAGGTCCCCAAGAGGACCCCAACCCTTGGCTGAGCAAGCTGCAAAGGATGCTTGAAAATGCTCATGGAGGGAGCATGTCCGCGTCGCGGACTAGATACACCAAGGGCCAAATGTTTGGTCTTCTTCGCGGATGTGTCGTGGACTCTACAGTCTCGGATTTTAATTTATGAAACTTGTGGGAACACCTCCACGTCGCGGACTTGTTTCCCGGCGAAATCTGCGAAAATAAAACTCAAGTTTGACTTGTTAAAAAGGTCCAACTATGTGAGGGGTAGTTTGGGTACCTTGGGTTATTGTTTTAAGTGTTTTTAAGTATATTTAAACATTTAAAGTCTATTTTAAAGTCATTCTCCTAAATTCAAAACCCTCTCTCTCTCAAAACCCCATGGAAGCTCAAAGTGAAAGATTGAGCTAGGGTTGATGGTGGCTACTGATTTCTTCTTCAATTTTGTTTTGTTATTGATGATTAAGGTATGGGGATCCTTTATCCTTGATTATTCTTTCTTTCAAGGAGCCCAATCAAAAGGTTTTCAAGGTTTTCCAAATACACAAAACCCTATTTCGAATTCTAAGCTTGGATTCTTGCATTTAATGATTTTAAATGATGTTTTATGTTGTTAGTAATGATTATTGATGGTTTTAAGAAAGAAATCTTCATGAACCCATGTCTTCTCAAGTTCTTTAAATTTGGCCTAAAGCAGGTCTATTTATTTTGAGTAATGGAAGAAGGATTATTGAGTGGTTTGATGTGGGATGTTCTTATATGATCTTAGCTATGTTGAATTGCTGAAAATTATTATTGAATTGTATAATGTGAGGTAGTAGCCTTGAATGGTCATAAATTGGGATTTAGCCTTTATGTTGGTTATTGGATATTGTTTAGCTTAGCTTGTATAGTTGAATGTTGTTATTATCATTGTTATTGTATTGTTAATTGTTGGAATATGAGGATGATGAAGATAGCTATGGAAAGAGGGTAAGCTGACCTAACTTGATGAATATTGTATAATTGGCATGTAATTGAGTATTGTGGCTTATGGCCTTTGAAAGGTGGTAAGATGGCTTGATCTATTAATATTGCTATAATTGTTTCTTAGGTTGGATCCTCCTTTGGTGGAAGTGTTGCTTGTTGCTTTTGAATTATGATTGTAGCCATGAAGGGCATTACATGAGTATTGTTGTATTGTGGTTTTATTATATATATAAATGAGGCTATATGTAAAGTCCTATATGAGGCTATATGTAAAGTCCTATATGAAGCTATATGTAAAGTTTGTGTGATGCTATAATGTGAAGATGTTCTAATGGTATTAATGTGTTATGGTATAAAGTGTTATTATACTAATATAAAAGCATGTTTCTCTTGAAATGATGTATATATGTGATGATGTTGGATTATGAAGTGTCCTCAAATGATAATGATGTGACTTGATTAGTAGACTGAAGTGTCTCTTCTTGTTACTTAAAGTCTTGAATGCATGAATGTGTGAAGTGGGCTAGAACTAAGAAATGGTGCCCTTTCTATAAATGCTAAAAGAGGAATTCTAGGCCAAGACTTGAATCGGCAGAACTAAGAAATGGTGC
>JAJONZ010001802.1:0-12289 GCA_029582445.1 Solanum paucissectum | reverse complement strand
TGATATCATCATGGAATCTTACGTAGCATATATGATCCTTGAGTTAGAGCTTCAACAAGCAGTGAAGGATCATGGAACTTGTAATGTAGCAGGGATTCGAAGTACCGAACATTAACTAGCTTCTCAGCATTCACAAGGAAGTGGTGCATCGACAAAATCAATGTGCAACCAAAGACATTTAATAAATGATAAAGCCTCTACTTCCCTAACACGAGTTGAGGTAGGCACCTATTAGTGCTTCAACCACATCAACTACTTCTTACTATTTCTAATCGTTTGCCTGAGACTACTATTCATTTTTATTGAAGGCATCAGGAACTCTTCATCAAAGTTGTGTACTTGAGAATTATCATCAGGAATGATTCACGCTTTAAGATCGAATGGTTCATTATGGATAAATTTTGATATTTTACGAGCACATCCAAACTTGCACAGTGTAACATCGGAAATGATTTTATTTTTCTTAATTTAGAGAAACCCTCTTGATGACTTTCATAAGTCTTAAACAGTTGTATACTAACATCACATTTGAGAAAAGATTCTCCAAGTTTCCCAAGTGATTCCAAATGAAACTTCTGGAGGCATTTCTTTGTTGTCATTACTTCGAAAACCTTAACAGTTGGGATACAAAGTTTTAGTTTACAGTGATCCAAAAGCTTTCTTTTCAAGTTTATTCGGCATGACTGCTTCCCCTATAAAGTCTAAAGGTTGTAGCACGATAGATAGTTATTGGCGAAAGATTCTTGACCTCGAGAATCTTATGAATTCTAAGGTATACACGTATGGCAGTGAATCTATTATACTCCACCCGAACAGATTCACTTCCATACATGTATACCTTAGAATTCATAAGATTCTCAAGGTCAAGAATCTTTCGCCAATAAATTTCTGCCGTGCTAGAACCTTTAGACTTTATAGGGGAAGCAATCATGCCGAATAAACTTGAAAATAATTCTTTTTTATCACTGCAAACTAAAACTTTTTATCCCTACTGCTAAGGTTTTAGAAGTGATGACAACAAATAAATGCCTCCATAAGTTTCATTTGGAATCACTTGGGTAACTTGGAGACTCTTTTCTCAAATATGCTATCAGTATACAACTGTTTAAGACTTATGAAAATCATCATGAGGGTCTTTTCAGCATTAAGAAAAATAGAATCATTTTCAATGCTACCATGTTCAAGCTTGGATGTGCTCGTAAAATTATGAGATTTAACCATTCGATCTTAAAATGGGGCTCATTCCTAGGGATAATTCTCAAGTTTAAAACTTTGGCAAAGAGTTTGCCTTTGGTAAAAATGTATAGTAGGGTAAAGTAGGAGATTAAAAGTATGAGAGTAGCTGATGTGGTTGATTCACTGATAGGTGCCTACCTCATCTCAGGCGGGGAAGTAGCAACTTTATCATTTATGAAATGGATTGGGATGGACATTGTTTTTATTGATTCACATATGCTAAGGCACTTCCTTGTGAATGCTGATACGCTTGTCAATGTACGGTACTTGGGAATCACTGTGATCTATAGTCTTTCGGCTTCTCCGTCTTCTTGGAAATAGCCACACATAGCCCTACCATGGCTTGCTGCGTCGTGCTCGCATCCTACCATTTCTCTTGTGTGTCCTTCTCCTTATGCCCCCGTATGATAGCACTATGGTTCTTCATTTTTGAGAACCTGGCATAACCATGTGGTCCATCGCATATGTAGTAACCATCTCTTTTTGTAGTCTGCGCCTTCCTCAACGTGTAGCTCTGGCGCCCGAACCGCTTGTCGTTCGACTTGTAGGAGTCGTGTTATTTAGAATGTGCATGCTTCTCCTTACCTAGGCCACAATCTCTCCCACCTTTAGCATGACTAGTCATCGCTTTCTTCGTCTTCGACTTATCATGCATGTCATGCTTGAAGTCAGTCAAGGCTTCAACTTGTGTGATTGCCTCATCTGTGGTCCAGACCTGCAGTCATTCCAACTCCGTCTTGGCCCAATTTGCAATCCGTCCTTGAAGTGGAACAACATGTCTTCATCCGTCAAGTTAGGAATTTGAACCATGAGAGTAGTTAACTCTTTCACGTACGCCTAAATGTTGTCTGTTTGCTTTAATTCCCTGAACTTGCGCTTGGCCTCGTAGATGACGTTGTTAGGGAAGAAGGACTTCTCTAAATCTTTTCGGAATTATGCCCAAGTGTTGATGGTGCACAACATGTTCCCTATCTCGGTTTCCTTGCGCCTCGATCATAACATGTCCATCTCCGAAAGATACAACACGACAGTGTTGATCTTGGTTTCATTGCTCTTTACCCGACAACACTTTAAGTAATTATCCAAGTTCCATAAGAAGTTCTCCACCTCTTGGGCGTCACAGACGCCTTTGAATATATGTGGCTTGGGAGCCTCGAACTTGGCTTCCCTATCTCAGTCAGATGACGTAGATCCTCCAGTTTCCACGTCCTCCTTGAGTGCTTTCTTCTCGGCTCTCATGGATTCAATCGTACTTAGTACATCAATGAGCCGACACTCTAAGAAAGTGATGACATCCTTTATCTCGAACTTGGCACGCTGGCGGCCCTCTAAATCCTTGTGAATGTTGTTGTTTTCCTCAAGGGTGAAGTCCTCTAGAGTATTGAACTTGCCATCGACTTCATTCAAACGCCGGCCTAATATATCCCCGGTCTGCCTCGCCATTTCAACCCTTGCGACCAATTCCTCTTCGGCGGTGACGTCAATGGCCTCCTCATCATGCTCATCGTCACTTGCTTCAATGGTCGAATGTGGGTGACATGTTAGCGCCTCGCTTGGAGGGTCGAGCAACATTTTCTTACTACTATTGTGGTGCTTCTTTCCCTTGCAGATCTTTCTTCCACCATCCAACATGATGTTGGTGGTGCTAGCAACATTTATATCTCATTAGTTGGTCATTCCCTTAGTACGAACCTTTGCTCTGATATCACGTTGTCGGAGACTTATAGTCTCACTAATGTTTCGTGCAACACCTGACAAATTACTCACGAATATTTCACGATCTTGTAAGTTCAAGTAAGCCTTATCAAACTAAGATCGCTAGGAGAATGCAAGAAAGACTTGGAAAGCTTTGGAAGAAGGCTTTGTATTACTTTGTGGAATGCTTTACACTTGGTTGGATCAGTTTGCAAATGAGATGCCCTCTATTTATATTACCTCCTAAGGGGCCTAAGTGTAAATATTATTTACTTTACAAGTCCCTACAATAATTACACTTTAGTCTTATTCTAAAATTCTCTACAAGTTCTAGGAAATTCTAAAGCCTTCTTGAAAATATCTAGGGAGTTCTAGAGTTTCTACTAACCTCTCCACAATTCTAGATTTTCTCCCTTATCCTGATGCCAAATTTGAACAGTGAAGTGACGGGACATGACACTATGGAGCATGACACTATGGATCACTGCGGTCCAAGCCAATCATACTTTGCATTAGGTATCTAGACAATAATAACTACTGCAACACACAATGCTAACACGTTTCCTTTTATGTCCTATATTTTTACATATGATATGGATCACTACGTTCCAAGCCAAGCAACACTTTCCATTAGGTATCTGGACAATAATAACTCCTGAACACCCATTATAACACCCAATGTTAAGTAATCCAATATCAAACTAAGCAAATTTTGAGTGAATATAGAAGCTACCAGTATATTGATCATACTAGTATAAAAGGTTTAATCATAAGGCATTATGTGAAAGTTATGATAAAGGCATTTGTCAAAAAAAAATTTGATATAAACAACAGCTACACGTCAATTCTAAGCTAGTGGGGGGCAATTCTCTTGGTTTTTTGGATTAGAGCGAGAAGGAATGGATATATAGGTGACATGTATAAGTTATACTTCCAATCCCCACACTATGTTAACCTAATAATTGGATTATGAAGACATAAAGAACTTCAGAGATTGGAGGTGCACCAAAATTCAATTAATACCTACCTAGAATAGTAGGGATCATGGAACATAATAAAAAGGCAATTCAATATATTGTTCACTAGAGGAAAATTTCTTTGCATCAGAAATATAATATTTTTAGCACACAATCAAAACATTACCTGGCTGTCAAGGAAGTGAGTTGAGAACCATGAGGTATCAAGTACAATGTCCAGTGGTGGCAAAAATCTAGGTGATTTCTTCTATTTATGCCTTGAAGGATAGACTTACCTAGTACCAATATCAAGAAAGCAAGATATATGGTTTAGAAATAGAAAGGAAGAGGGAGAGATACAACTTGATGTAATTCTAGACACAAGAACAATAAAGTGAACCACAATCAAGCAAACAAAATATACCATTAAGAAACATCAAGAAAGACAAAGAGATTTCGGAGTAAAAAAGGACGGTCTAGCAACTAAAAGACATTTAATCACTAGAAGAAAATCTAAGGGTGAAAAGAAATTGAATTCATACAAGTGAAGACTTCCCCAAGTAATCAAGAGGGTTCAATTGGACAGATATGAGGGTTTCCCCAAACTCACAAAGAAGCCTAAACATCAAATGTTCATTCAAAAATCAACTCCTAAAATAAACCCTAGTTTATACTATTTATAATAGTAGATAAACTAACCTAAGCTAGTTACAATAATACCCTTGAGCTAAAACCAAGGAAGTCTAGCCTATTAATTATTTAAAATGTAGTCATCTTATATATATATGAACAATGCCAATTATACTATTTTAGGTCAATCTCATTATTTTAAGTCAAACTTCAACAAATCTTGTGTGTATCTCCAAGCTTTTGGTAGATAAATACTACTTAGAAGGTATGGGATGACCCCAAAGGCACTTGATCTATCTTTATTCTAGTCTGATTAATTAATTTCTACAAAAGATCTATCAGACTACAGATTGAATGATTTGATCAATGAATATTCAATTTTTCCTTCAATGTAGAACGAATTCTCACCAATTCATCAACTCCAATCAAACTAATCAAACCCCAAAACAAATTATAAATTTTAGTTCGGGTTCTAGGAGAAAAAAATTGTTTGCAAAAAGTCTTATGTATGGAAAATAAACTCCAACCACAAAATAACTATGACGAAACAAGAATATTTTATAAATTAACATCTTGGGTACAGTTTTGTCCCTATCTTGATTCTTCTGTAGGATAATTTGCACCTAAAATGAATTTTATTTGTTTTATTTGATATCCATGTAAGAGGTTTTGGTGGATTTGTTTTTTGAAGTATTTGGTTATAAAGAAGAGTCCGCCCACATCTTGATCTCTTTGTAAATGTTCCATGAATTTATGAAATTTTTGAGAACCCTCTCTAAGGTATATATTACCCTTTATATAGTGTAAGCTAGGGGTAGTCTTCAAGAATCCTAACTAAAATTGGACTCATCTGGTAGAGTCCCACACAATTTTGATGTCTACAAATGTCGTGTACCTGTCTCATGAAGAAACTAATTTCTTTTTTAAATAACCTTTCTAGTCACATATTTCATTTAACTCTCTTGTTTGCTTGAGTTTTATTGTTTGATGGGTAATCAATGGTTCTAGAAGAGGTCATATGTTTATAAATATAGTATATTTGTCAAAGCTAGAATCAACAATGAACGCACTAACAACGTACCAAACAACATCTCCAAGCACCATCCGAAAGTGGACATAAGACCCAATTTCCCAAAAATCCTCAATAGTACAACATATCTGCCTTTGTAGATTTGGCAAGACATAAAGAAGGTGCTTGTGCAGGCCAGCCTTAACTACAGATTGAGCATACCATTCATTGTTTACAAAAGCAGACCTTAAATCAATAATTAGTCATGCAGTCAATCCAGATATTTAAAATAGATATGTGATGTAATAACATAATCTAGCACTGCATCTCCAAGAAATTCCTAGGGTTGATATCATCGTGGAATCTTAGGTAGCATATATGATCCTTGAGTTAGAGCTTCAACAAGCAGTGAAGGATCATGGAACTTGTAATGCAGCAGGGATTCAAAGTACCATACATTAACTAGCTTCTCAGCATTCAAAGGGAAGTGTCTTGGCATAGGTGCATCGACAAAATCAATGTGCAACCAAAGACATTTAATAAATGATAAAGCCTCTACTTCCCCACACGAGTTGAGGTAGGCACCTATTAGTGCCTCAACCACATCAACTACTTCTTACTATTTCTAATTGTTTGCCTTAGCCTACTATACATTTTTATTGAATGAATTAGGAACTCTTCATCGAAGTTGTGAACTTGAGAATTATCATCAGGAATGATTCACGCTTTAAGATCGAATGGTTCATTATGGATAAATTTCAGTATTTTACAAGCACATCCAAACTTGAACAGTGTAACATTAGAAATGATTTTATTTTTCTTAATTTAGAGAAACCCTCGTGATGACCTTCATAAGTCTTAAATAGTTGTATACTGACATCACATTTGAGAAAACAGTCTCCAAGTTTCCCAAGTGATTCCAAATGAAACTTCTTGAGGCATTTCTTTGTTGCCATTGCATCCAAAATCTTACCAGTTGGGATACAAAGTTTTAGTTTGCAATGATTTAGAAACATTCTTTTCAAATTTATTAGGCATGAATGCTTCCCCTATAAAGTCTAAAGGTTCTAGCACGGCGGATAGTTATTGACAAAAGATTCTTGACCTCGAGAATCTTATGAATTCTAAGGTATACACATATAGCAGTGAATCTGTTCTGGTGGAGTATGGGGATTCACTGCCATACGTGTATACCTTAGAATTCATAAGATTCTTGAGGTCAAGAATCTTTCGCAGATAACTATCTACCGTGCTAGAACCTTTAGACTTTATAGGGGAAGCATTCATGCCAAATAAACTTGAAAATAATGATTTTGAATCACCGCAAACTAAAACATTGTATCCCAACCGCTAAGATTTTGGAAGTAATGACAACAAAGAAATGCCTCCAGAAGTTTTATTTGGAATCACTTGGGAAGCTTGGAGACTCTTTTCTCAAATATGCTATTAGCATACAACTGTTTAAAACTTATGAAAATTATCATGAGGGTCTTCTAAACATTAAGAAAAATAAAATCATTTACAATGCTGCATTGTTCAAGCTTGGATGTGCACGTAAAATTCTGAGACTTATCCGTAATGAACCATTTGATCTTAAAGTGGGGCTCATTTCTAGTGATAATTCTCAAGTTTACAACTTTGATAAAGACTTCTTGATGTCTTCAGTAAAAATGTATAGTAGGGTAAAGTAGGATATAAGTAGAAAGAGAGTAGCTAATGTGGTTGAGGCACTAATAGGTGCCTACCTCAGCTCGGGCGGGGAAGGAGCAACTTTATCATTTATGAAATGGATTGGGATGGACATTGATTTTATTGATGCACCTATGCTAAGGCACTTCCTCATGAATGCTAAGAAGCAAGTCAATGTACGGTACTTGGAAATCATTGCTACATTACAAGTTTCATGACCCTTCGTTGCTTAAAGTGCTAACTCAAGGATCTTACATGCTACCTAAGATACCAAGATGCTATTAGCACTTGGAATTTTTTGGAGATGTAGTGCTAGATTATGTTGTTACAACACATCTCTATTTCAAATATTCGAGACTGATTCCAAGACTAATTACTTATTTGCGGTCTACTTTTGTAAATAATGAATGTTATGCTCAATCTGTAGTTAAGGCTAGCATGCATAAGCACATTCTTCATGCCTTGCCATATTTGCAAAGGCACATATGTTGTACTGTTGAGGATTTTGAGAAATTGGATCTTGTGTCCACGTTTGGTTGAGAGAGTGAAACTACTTTCCCAAATGTGCTTGGAGATGTTATTGAGTCCCTTGCTAGAGTGTGATCTTTGTTGATACTGGCTTCTATAAAGATACTACATTTCTAAGCATAAGACCTCTTCTGGAATAGTCGATCAAACAATAAAATTATATCCAACAAGACAGTTAAGTGAACTATGTGACCCAAAAAAAAATCATGGGACAAGAATTCGACATTTGAGACATCAAAATTATGTGGGACTCTACAAGATTAGTCCAATTTCATTTAAGGTTCTTGGAGACTACTTACCCTAAACTCAAGCTCACACTTATATAAAGTGTAATATATTTGCTTGAATAGGCATCTCTAAAATTTCATATATTCATGAAATATTCATAAAGTGATCAAGATGTTGGTGCACTCTACTTGACAACCAAATATTATAACAAGATCCATAAAATCCTTTCACGGAGACCAAATAATTCCTAAGGAGGTCCACATCATCCTTATTTTTAGTGACACTAACAACCAAGAATCACGGAGAAATCTTAAGAGAGAGGAATCAAGGGATAAACATATTTGTACTCACAATCTTTATGAATAAATTCATTCTTTTTTATTTATTATGTGATTGCAATATATTTTTTGTATTTGAGAAAAAATATTGCAAATAAATTGGCACGCCCAGTGTGACCCAATTTACCCTTTATCTCCTCTCTCACAAATCAAATGCAAATCTGAAGCCACAAACCCCAAAGATTGAAACTCCATTTTTGTGGGTACTTCAAGTCTCGTCTTTGAGTTTATCATGTTTACACTCTGACAAGCCTTGAAGTAGGGAGCATTTATAGACACCAAAATTTTGTGGAACTCTATGAGATGAGTCACTTCCTCAAGAAAAGTGTGACAATTTGTAAAGTCACGATTAGTGGGAACATCCTTCCGAACGAGCTCAACACGCTTTGTAGCTTAGGACATGTTTAAATTGGGTTTTAATATTATTATTGTCAATGTATGGAAAGCATACTCATTCAAATTACCAAAATTCTAGTATTAAATGTCTCAACATTTAATAGGTTGCCCAAATACTTTAATATAGAAAAAAGATTATTAATAGAAGAATAAGTTTTCTTTTATGTCCTATATTTTTACATAGGCTATGGATCACTGCCGTCCAAGCCAAGTGACACTTTGCATTAAGTATCTGGACAATAATAACTCATGCACACCCACTACAACACACAATGCTAACAAGTTTTCTTATATGCCCTATATTTTTACCTAAGCTATGGATCACCCATTGCAACACCAAATGTTAAGTAATTCAATACCAAACTAACCAAAATTTAAGTAAATATTGAAGCTAGCAGCATATTGATCATACTAGTATAAAAGGTTTACATTATTAGGCATTATGTGGAAGTTATGATAAAGGCATTGGTCAAAAAAATATTGATATAAATAACAGCTACATGTCAATTCTAAGCTAGTTGGGGCCAATTCTCATGGTTTTTTGGATCAGGACGAGGAGGAATGGATGTATAGATGACATGTATAAGTTTTACTTCAAATCCCCACACTATCTTAATCTAATCATTAAATTATGAAGACATAAAGAACTCTTGAGATTGGAGGTGCACCAAAATTCAATTAATACCTACCTAGAATAGTAGGGATCATGGAACATAATAAAAAGGCAATTCAATATATTGTTCACTAGAGGAAAATTTATTTTGCATCAGAAATATAATATTTTTAGCACACAATCAAAACATTACCTGGTCGTCAAGGAAGTGAGTTGAGAACCATGAGGTATCAAGTACAATGTCCAGCGGTGACAAAAATCTAGGTGATTTCTTCTATTTATGCCTTGAAGGATAGACTTACCTAGTACCACAATCAAGAAAGCAAGATATATGGTTTAGAAATAGAAAGGAGCAAGAACAATAAAGTGAACCACAATCAAGCAAACATAATATAATATTAAGAAATAGAAAGAAAGACGGAGAGATTTAGTATTAAAAAAGGACGGTCTAGCAACTAAAAGACATTTAATCACTAGAATAAAATCTAAGGGTGAAAAGATATTGAACTCATACAAGTGAAGACTTCCCCAAGTAATCAAGAGGGTTCAATTGAACAGATATGAGGGTTTCCCCAAACTCACAAAGAAGCTTAAACATCAAATGTTCATTCAAAAACCAACTCCTAAAATAAACCCTAGTTTCTACTATTTATAATAGTAGATAAACTAACCTAAGCTAGTTACAATAAAACCCTTGAGCTAAAACCAAGGAAAGTCTAGTCTATTAATTATTTAAAATGTAGTCATCTTATATATATATGAACTATGCCAATTATACTATTTGAGGTCAATCTCATTATTTTAGGTCAAACTTCAACAAATCTTGTGCATGTATCTCCAAGCTTTTGGGAGATAAATAGTACTTAGAAGGTATATGATGACCCCTAATACACTAGATCTATCTTTATTCTCGTCTGATTAATTAATTTCTACAAAAGATCTATCAGACTACGGATTGAATGATTTGATCAATGAATAATCAATTTTTTCTTCAATGTAGAACGAATTCTCACCAATTCACCAACTCCAATCAAACTAATCAAACACCAAAACAAATTATAAATTTTAGTTTGGGTTCTAGGAGACAAAATTTGTTTGCAACAAAATCTTATGTATGGAAAATAAACTCCAACCACAAAATAAATATGACGAAACAAGAATATTTTATTAATTAACAGTTTGGGTACAATTTTGTCCCTATCTTGATTCTTTTGTAGGATAATTTGCACCTAAAATGAATTTTATTTGATATTCATGTAAAGAGGTTTTGGTGGATAGTTTTTTTTTGAAGTATTTGGTTATCAAGAAGAGTCCGCCCACATCTTGATCTCTTTGTAAATGTTCCATGAATTTATGGAATTTTTGAGATCCCTTTCGAAGGGATATATTACCCTTTATTTAGTGTAAGCTACTAGTAGTCTTCAAGAATCCTAACTAAAATTGGACTCATTTGGTAGAGTCCCACAAAATTTTGATGTCTACAAATGTCGTGTTCCTGTCTCATGAAGAAACTAATTTCTCTTTTTAAATAACCTTTCTGGTCACATATTTCATTTAACTCTCTTGTTTGCTTGAGTTTTATTGTTTGTTGTGTAAACAATGGTTCTAGAAGAGGTCTTATGTTCATAAATGTAGTACATTTGTTGAAGCTAGAATCAACAATGACCGCACCAACAACGTACCCAATAACATCTCCAAGCACCGTCCGAACGTGGACGCAAGACCCAATTTCTCAAAAATCCTCAACAGTACAAAATATCTGCCTTTGTAGATTTGGCAAGGCATGAAGAAGGTGTTTGTACAGGCCAGCCTTAATTACAGATCGAGCTTATCATTCATTGTTTACAGAAGTAGACCTCAAATCAATAATTAGTCATGGAGTCAGTCCAAATATTTAAAATAGATATGTGTTGTAACAACATAATCTAGCAATGCATCTCCAAGAAATTCCTAGCGTTGATATCATCATGGAATCTTACGTAGCATATATGATCCTTGAGTTAGAGCTTCAACAAGCAGTGAAGGATCATGGAACTTGTAATGTAGCAGGGATTCAAAGTACCGAACATTAACTAGCTTCTCAGCATTCACAAGGAAGTGGTGCATCGACAAAATCAATGTGCAACCAAAGACATTTAATAAATGATAAAGCCTCTACTTCCCCAACACGAGTTGAGGTAGGCACCTATTAGTGCTTCAACCACATCAACTACTTCTTACTATTTCTAATCGTTTGCCTGAGCCTACTATTCATTTTTATTGAAGGCATCAGGAACTCTTCATCAAAGTTGTGTACTTGAGAATTATCATCAGGAATGATTCACGCTTTAAGATCGAATGGTTCATTATGGATAAATTTTGATATTTTACGAGCACATCCAAACTTGCACAGTGTAACATCATAAATGATTTTATTTTTCTTAATTTAAAGAAACCCTCTTGATGACTTTCATAAGTCTTAAACAATTGTATACTAACATCACATTTGAGAAAAGAGTCTCCAAGTTTCCCAAGTGATTCCAAATGAAATTTCTGGAGGCATTTCTTTGTTGTCATTACTTTGATAACCTTAGCAGTTGGGATACAAAGTTTTAGTTCGCAGTTGTAACACCCCGTATCTGAAACAGACCAAAAATGCAGATTTTGAGAAGTTGCAGGTGCAACTTACGGTCACCATCCACGGACCGTAGGTCAGACCACGGCCCGTGCTGGTGGTCCGTGGGTCACCACTGAAACTTTCCCAAAACTAGCTCAGAAAAAAATCGACTAAGTCTCGACCCACGGACAGACCTACGGTCCGTAGATCAGACCACGGACCGTGGTCTGTGTCCGTAGATCAAGACCTCCTCTACCCAGCCTCTGACACGAACTACGGTCGACCAGCACGGACCGTCGTTCGATCCACGGTCCGTAGGTCTGACCGTAGATGAGAGTCAACAGCCAGTTAGCTGAAAATTATTGATGGGTCAAC
>JAJONZ010001801.1:0-43594 GCA_029582445.1 Solanum paucissectum | reverse complement strand
CATTGTTCATGATTTTAATACAATTTTAATACAATTATGAAACATATCTAATACAACTTTAATACAATTGCGATACAGTTCCATAAACTTCACCTTTTTCGAGTTTCAATCTAATATTTCTCCTAAAATCAATTATAAACTAAACCAAACCCTCTTAAAATTGAGATATAAAACTCCAAACGATATTTTCAATTATTTGTACGAACTACCTATCCAAACTAATCACAAATTCGTAAAATTCAAATAATGAATTCAAAATTTGAAGCTTTATAATGACCATCAATGGTGAACTCTTGCTTCTGTAATTTTAGAGATTTAAATTTCTGCTTAAAAACATGATTTTGTACAAATTTTTGGTCTTTCTATTCCTCTTTTCATTTTGTTTTTGGATAAAAATAGTGAAATATGGGCAAAAACTGATTTGAGGATAGTTATTTAAATGAAAATTTCAAAGAAGAAGAAGAAAGAAACAAAAAGAGGAGGAAGGAAAATAATGTTAGAGAAAGAGACGAAGAAGCAGAAGAATAAAAAGAAGAAGAGGAAAAAGGGCTGGGAAAAAGGCGAAGACTGTACAATTTTCTTAATTCCAAAAAAGTGTTATATTTAGTTAGAAAAATTATGTTGCCATAGATGGTAAATATTTTTATAATATAGCATATTTATGTGATTTACCCTTGTATTTTTGTAATTATTGGGCCAGAAGGCCCATTTATTTTGGCTATTATTTTATTAGTCTAGGACAGATACAAAATGGGTCAAAGGCCCAAAATGAAATTAGGCCCAGGTACTGGTCCAGGCGAACATAAACCCGGTCTTGGGCCCAAGACACTCTCTCTCTCTCTCTATTTTATCTATTTCGAATTTGTTTAATTATTTATTTGCTAGTTAATTTTAAGGTTTTCCTAATTTGATTTCCCCAAAAACATAGTCGTTTCTAGATTTTCTAAAGATTAAATAATTATACTTATTTCACTACTTAAATTACTTTGAAAATATTTTATTTAAGTAATATCCTTATACTATCCCCTTTTCCCTTTAAAAATAATTTCAAGTCTTAAGTTATTATCTCTTCAAACAAAGCATGCTTTTATTTTAATTTTTTAGCCAAATAGTTAATTACCGGATAACCACGTGTTAGCGGACATTTTGGATACTTTCAAACCCTTCCCGAAATGCTAATATGAACCCCGAACCCCCTTTTAATATTTTCATTAGATTTCTGTTTTAATCTTTTGAAAAGATAGTTTTTTTAATTTTCTTTTAAAAATTAAGTGGCGACTCTTAAAACCCGTTGTTTTCTATTTTTAAATAAAACAGAGTGGCGACTCTGCTGGGAATTTGAATTGGGTTCTAATCTTAAAATTAAATTGTTTGGCTAATGTATGTTTGTTTATGCGTCTATTTATTTAAATTCTCGCAATATTAAACTATTGCATTCATGACATGACATATTCCGTCAATCGACACTTATTTTATTTTTTACTTAAAGGACGATTATGCGGGCCACAGTCGTTCGTTAACCAAATTATTCTCAGGGCACCTTGATGAATGTAGTTGGCTATTGGGTAGTCAACGGTCGTTAATTGTCCTAGCCCAAGTAGTCCGCTTGGGTCACCGGTCCACTATAAATAAAGTCCACTCTTAGTCAGACTAGTGTAGAGCAAAACTCAATCCCAAATTTAGTGCATTGGCCTAAGATGATCCGACACCCAAGGCGTGTTGGGCCCACTAGAAAGACCACCTTGAGTCCAAAATGGCCCACGGCCTAAATTGACGATCATACTTATGTGTTTAAATTTGAAGAATGTATATGTCGTTGGACAAACCATTGTCCCTCAGGGTTGGGAGTTTATTTTAATTAGCTTACTTTAGTTAAATAAAGATCTTCATGAGTTATCATTGCATCCAAAGACGTGGACATCCGAAGGTGACGAGAAGTTCAAGACCGAAGGACCTTCCATGTAGCATAGTCTATGATCATACCCCTGCGTGGAACTGATTATTTGTATCCCTTTTCTCTATTATGTATCCTCATTTAGTTTATTTATAAAACTTGTATAAATTTAGGTTTTTGGGGCAATGGAATGTTTCAAATGACGTACACATCTTTCAAATCGTTAGGCCTACCCTTGGCATAAAAGGGTCACATATCTGTTTAGAATGCGCAATATTTGTTTATGTGTTATAACTGCTTGTGTGATTCATGTTGCTTTATTAGGAGATGATCCAACTTACTCTTTTTGGAAATTTTCTAAACATCTCTAAGCACAAATATCAAGTCACTATCAAAAGTGCGTCCAAATACTCCCTGAGTCTTTAGTTTCCCGACAAAATTCAAACTTCATTTTTCAAATCTTACTCTCTCATATCAGAAAGAAACTCGCCGTCTCAAATCAAAAGAGATTCAAGTGGGTCGAACTACGTAGGACCTGAATTCTTCTCGTGAGATACGTAGGCAGCCTTTCAAGGTTCGGTCTCCATTTTTGAGAAATCCTATCTTGTCCAACTCTTGCAATGATATCAATCGAAAATTAGAAGTATGTCAATGAAAGATGTAACCGACTTTGTCTCGACTCGAGTCGACTTTTCTAATTCACTAATCCCAAAATCAAATAGACAAATTCCTGTCTATTTAGTCACTTTTCTATATCCGTGGGCTCGTGTATCTTCAAGTGGAGAAACTCTTATGTGTTTGTGATCATGTGTGATATTTTGTATTACTTACTACCTACACAAACTAACACATTTGCCTTTTGAGTTATTTTTCTTTTTAAGGTACTCAAAACTGATTTGTGTTGATAAATTGGTTGAACATTCAAAGTGCTCAAAGATTCCTTCCCCAATTGAAATTTGTTGAAAGGAAAAATAAAATGCCCCAGAATAGTGAGAATACTGGCTTGACTGAAGTTGTTATAGTTCAGCCCCTTGCCGTTGAACAAAATGAGTTAATTGCATAGTTGATGCAACAAATTGCTGAATTGAGGGTTGAGCTCTAGAAAAAATAAGATTTGTCAATTTCGACTATCGATGTCAACACTCTAGGTGATGGAAGGCCTCCACTCCATTTTTCTCCTCTGAATTCAAACTCGAAACATGTTCAGAATAACCCACCCTCCAACACTGCTCAAAATCCCTCAACTAGCAACTTAACTACCCCAAATCTTCATCAGACCAACATTTCATACCAAGCACCACCTCCTCTTCAAAGCCTGAATCCCAACCCTCAAGTTTTCCCTCCCATTCAAAACCAAAACGCAAATAACTCTCAAATATTCGCTCCATTTTAAAGTTTTAATGTCAACAATCCTCAAACATCCACTTTCATGTACCAGACCCCTGCAAAAAGCACTCAAAATCCACCAAACGCTCAACCCTTACCTATAAAAGTCACTTTTGATATCCCAGTCCAAACCGAACCGCACCTTCACTAGACTGCCTACTCCGAACATGACCACTACGAAGAGAAGGAGAAGGAGTGGAGGGCCAAAGAGGAAAAACCTAAGCAGATCATGAAGGAAGAGATTGTGAAAGTGATAAAAGAACTTGATTACTCTTCAGAAGTTGTGGGGTTGAACTACAAAAATTTATGCATTCATCCAGATTTGGACCTTCCAGAAGGGTTCAAAGTACCAAAGTTCATCACTTTTAATGGAACTGAAAATCCTCTAACACATCTGAAAGTTTATTGTGATCAACTCGTGGGAGTTGGAAAAAATGAAGCATTGTTGATGCGTCTCTTTAGTCGAAGTCTAAATGGAGAAGCTCTGGAGTGGCTTACATCACAAGAATTTAAAAAAATGGACGAGTTGGAATGCAATCGCAAAGGATCACAATAAACTTTTGACATATTCATACCCGAATCAGTGATATGAATATGTCAAAAGGAAAAGAAGAAGAGGTATCTATGGTCACGGCTACCCACATGCAGTTTGCTCCACAAAGGAATTATCGACTCCACAATGTCAATCAAAATCAATTCCCTCGTCCAAACTTTAGGAAAGCTCCTAAAGTATTTACACCACTAAGGGAATCTCAAACTCAACTTTATGAAAGGTTGAAAGCAATGGGTATGCTCCATCCTATAGAAGAAAGACCAGCCAATCTTTTGGGAAAATTTTACAGGGCTGACCACAGATGTGCTTATCATTCAAGAGTTGTTGGACACGACACAAAGAATTGTTCAACCCTCAAACACAAGATTCAAAACATGATCAACAACAATTTGATCAATATTGATTAAGCCTCCCCAAATGATACCGTATTGGATGCTTAAGAGTAAGTGCGAGACATTTCTGAACAGAGTCGTTTGAAGATATTCATCATCAAAGGTTGAAAAGAAGTATGCCAGTATTGGCCAGAATTTTGCATATGAAGTTATTGTTATCTTTCTTTTGAAAATTCATATTTAATCTCTTTATTTCCATTTTATCGCACACTCCTTGTAATGAACTACGTTCGACCTGAATTCTCAAGAATGAGATACGTAGGCGGCCTATGTTGGCCTCGGTCGTTTCCTTATCAAAATTATCTATTTTGTTAATCCTTGAGTGGAAGAACTACGTTTGACATGATTCCTGCCTCAACGGGATACGTAGGCGCCATAATGGCTCGGTCATATTTCCCGTAAGATTTCTATTTCTTTTATAATGGAATCTGAGACAGAATTTTTGAGATAATTTTTGAGAGGATCTCAAAAATTCATTTGAGAATAGACTTCTTCAACAAGTCAAGACTGGAGATCAAAATGCAACTGGGTTAATTTTGAGTGGATTTCAAAAAATTAAGATGAAATTTTCTAGAAAATCAAATCTGCAACTGGGACAGATGATCTAAAAAATTCCACAAAAATGTCATTGGCTAAAAGACTTATACCTAGGATTATTGAAGCGAACTGAGACAGAATTTTGAGGAGAAACCTCAAAATTCCCGAACGAGCAACCTCAGGAATAATAAAGCAAGTTACAAGAGTTCTTCCATATTTTAGATTGGGACAGAATTTTTGAGGATAGTCCTCCAAAATTCCATCAAAATTATATTTCGGAGAGCAGACGAAATTGCAAGTCAACTGCTTGAAGAAGCATGGAGAGAAGACCAACACAAATCAGTCTTTCAGACTAAGAATTTTTCTTTGGATGCAGGAACAACGAAGTCACAAAAATGGCAATGTCAAAGCTATCAACCATGGAAAAAGGCGTCATTTACACCCATCGTGGCCTTATCAACAGACTTAGAAAACTTTCCATCTCATTTTGTCTTCATTTCATTATGTTGCCTCAAGTGATTTATAAACAGTTTCTTTTTTATTTTGCAGGATTATTGAAGACAAACTCTAATAGATTATTTTAAGGTTTTAAGAAACAACGTGTTGGAGGATCGCTAGTGATAAGTCACGATCATAGTCATAATTAGGCACACCACAACCTAATCTTGATAAGCCGAATGACTTAATCTAGCTCTTTATCTTTAATTTTATTCTTTATTTCATCGTCGATACTAATGTTTGGTGTCAAGCTTTGCAGGTGATAGTATTGATAAAGTCAGGATCATCTGTGAAATCGACATCAAATCTGAAGATGATCAAAGTGACACTATCTTATAAGTGTTACAAGAGAAAGTCACCAAGTCCATCACATCAGAAAAGATGTTGGAGATCGTAATATCCTCATGAGAGACAAAGTTATCAAATAGTTACAAGTTTTCGATAACAATTGAAGATATCAGCAACAAACTCAAATTTTGTTGTGTTTGTGAAGAAAGACGGGATTGACTTTAATCTTCATGTGAAAGAATTAAGTCATTCACCTCGATAATTCTATCTTTTAAAGAGAGAATCATAGTCGCATCGTGCATATACGTCGATATAGTTTTTTTAGTATGATTGTCACGTAGCAATTTAGGCATACGTGTTTCTTGACAATGTCAGGGTCGAGATTTCAAATTTGTTAGGTATCCACCCCACAAGTGGATTATGTGTTTTGATTGGCCGACCAAAGACTTTGGTATATAGTTTTATTGGGCGATCCACCCCATAAGTGGTTCGTATATTTGTTTGTCCACTTCAGGTTCCTATTTTGAACTATGTTGGAATATTATCGAGCCATCCACCTCGTTACAGCTGGAATATTATCGAGCATCCACCTCATTACAACTGGAATATTATCGAGCATCCACCTCATTACAACTGGAATATTATCGAGCATCCACCTCGTTATAGTTGAAATATTATCGAGCCATCCACCTCGTTACAACTGGAATATTATCGAGCATCCACCTCATTACAGTTAGAATATTATCGAGCCATCCACCTCGTTACAACTGGAATATTATTGAGCCATCCACCTCGTTACAGTTGGAATATTATCAAGCCATCCACCTCGTTACAGTTGGAATATTATCGAGTCATCCACCTCGTTACAACTGGAATATTATCGAGTCATCCACCTCGTTACAGTTGGAATATTATTGAGCCATCCACCTCGTTATAGCTGAAATATTATTAAGTCATCCACCTCGTTGTAGTTGGAATATTATCAAGCATCCACCTCGTTATAGTCGGAATATTATCGAGCCATCCACCTCGTTACAATTAGAATATTATCGACCTTCCACCTCGTTACAGTTGGATTATTATTGAACATCCACCTCGTTACAGTTGGATCATTATCAAGCCGTCCGGCTCGCTGTAGAGATCACCGGAGTTTACCATGCACAAAAAAGCAATGACATCTCCAAATACTCAACAAATCATGAGTTATAATGGACACACAGTGTTCGAAAGTGGTATCCATTATCTTTTACTCTCAATACTGCTTTATTTTCTCGTCTAGTTGAAAATGATGTTTATGCCTATGATATAAATGATCTTTCTTTATTTTTTAACTCAAGCCGCTAGCTAAAGCGGCATTGTATCTACTAATTATTTACTTTGAGTATGCAGGCATATGCTGAATATACCTATATGACATCTTTCATAGAAAGAGCAACTTCAAAACACCAAGACAATGACATATCCAAAGAAATGTGCAAGAACATAACCGAAAAAAGTGTCGTAAGAGATGTTACCACTTTTTTCAGTTACAGTTTCTACTAACAAGTTTATTTCAGTCTTTGTCGAGAGCATCCAAGAGGATGAATTCTCAAATCAAACCATAGGTGCGGACGACATCAATAAGGATGTAGCACAACGTGGAACTTTTTCTTACACTACAACATTTTAGGCCTACGGCCACACTAAATCTGGACAACGCTTGTAAAGTGTTGCCTAAAATACATTTGGGTACACCTTTAAAGCGTAGCCCAAGTTTTTAACTTTTATCTTCGATAATATTGACAACACTTGTATAGTGTACTCTTTAATGGTATAAGCTACACTTTATAAGCGTTGTTACAGTATGATATAATTGGAAACAACTATTTACATATAGGGCCACACTTTTAAAGTCTTCTATTTTTATAATTGTAAAAACTACACATTACAAATGTGGTCTTAAAATTTTCACTAAAATATTATATTCCCTCCAACATTTTTTAACCCTCCCTCCAATTTTTATTGGGCAAAAAAAATAATTCATAAAACATAAAAACTTTCTTTTCCCCTAAATCAGAAAAAAATCACGCCTTTTTCTCTCCAAAGCTGAAGAACACGCCTTTTCTCTCCAAAGCTGAAGCTGAAGAATACGCCTACACAGATTTCTTGTTCAAAATTTCTTGTTAAAGAACACGCCTACACGCCTTTTCTCACAGATTTCTTGTTGAAGAGTTGTTCCGTCATAGATTTCCATGACAGATGACCACGCCTCACTAAAAGATTTATTGTTGAAAATTGAACAAAAGGCTTCACTTGAGAAGATGATGTCTTACATCTTCATCACATTGAAAGGATTTGTTGGAATAGGGTTTATCAGGTAAGAAATTCAATCTTTGAAATTCTAATTTTTAGCTTTAGGGTTTTTATATTCTTTGGTTGTTGATACAACACTTGTTGATTTTTGGGAGTCTAGCTAGTAGTTGTATTACCCACATCAGTTGATTCTTTGCCCTAAGAATTTCTTTTTTATTAGGCTATCACAATGAAAAATCTTTACTTCCATTTGTGCACACTAAGGAACATAATTTACACAGACTACTCAATATTTTTGCAACTAACTTTGATAAGATTTTTAATAATTTTAAATTTGTAGAAAGTTCAGTGTTTTTCTCTTGGGCATTTTTACCTTTAATGTGAATTATTCTGGAAATTTATGCAGAGCCCTCTGTTCTTTCTTGGATGTATTAAGTTAATTTTGCTTACTGCATGTGAAGTGGTTGCCTGCCTTTGTTTTAGAGTTTTGACATCTCTTGCAACGTGTGCAGGAAGAAGCTATTTTTCTATTGTGCAGTATCTTAGATATTTTCCCATCTTCCATTCAATGACATTATGATGGTGTAAGTTCTTTGTTGGTGTCATGATTTTCTTTTTTTTACGTTGCGTAACATCAAACTACTCTAAGACTTGCTAATTAGTATTCAAGTTCATGATGCATCAGTGTCTAGTTTGTTCATCGAGAGTCCTAATCAATATATCATGTTTATTTCAGTAGAGATGCATTAGTTGACCTGGTTATTTTGGCAGAAGAACATGTTTTCAAGCAATATTAAGCTGAATGATGCTTTCCAGGATCTAGAGAAAGGTTATTTTCTAAAAAAAATATCTTGCTTACTAGGTTGCTGTACATGTACTTCCATTAACAGCTCTTGCTAAAAGAGTGTTGATGGTTGATGGTTCCTCATCATCAGGCATCACCTATATGACTACAATGAAACAAGAATTTTTTTGTTCAGAACTCCCAGTCTTGCATTCACACATATTGGATCTTCTTACATAAATTGTTAAAGGCCTGGGTAGGTGAGCTCTTTTTTTATTTTTTGGTTGTTGATAAGTTAAAATTTTATAGACAACAATACACCAATGGAGTATTTCAGTAGTAATTACATTAGGAGTATACAGTAAACAAACCAAAAGATTCTTTAAAGCATAATCATTATTATGCAATGCATACTACTTTATGCAAGCATTACTAAAAAATCTGCCAATTCTCATTTGATATCTCATTTGCCTTCCCCGGATTCGGTTGCTGATTTTTGTGTGTAGTTATGGCTCCAGCTTCCCTGCTAGCATCTTCTGTCTGGTAGTGATAATAGGAATCGCAATGTCAATAGCGATATCATTTTTAGCTTGATTTTGTCATAGTCGAGTAGCAAACGATTGGATAATTGTGTAGGGAGTTGGTTCAGGGACTATGTCCGTATTAGCAGTATCAGAAGGGACTATGTCCTTATTAGCAGTATCAAAGAGATGACATTATTATAACATCAATAGATAAATTGTAAACACAACAATAAGTATTAAGAAAATAAGGATTCAACTCACAAGAAAAAACAGGTTTGAAACATAAATCAGTACAGTGCACTAAACTCAGATGCTGCAATATGCTATTATCAATTACTCTTATCACAACTTATTAAGAGAAGAAAAGGAAATAAGAACAACCAAGTATATTAGATCAGAATCAATGTACATGTTATAGTAACACAACCCAGAGACTTTAATACAACAACAACAACAAACCCTAGAGATACAGTGGGGTCTGGGTTACAGTGCTGGAAATTTTAAATTTGTAGCAAGTTCAGTGTTTTTCTCTTTGGCATTTTTACCTTTAATGTGAATATGCTGGAAATTTATGCAGAGCCCTCTGTTCTTTCTTAGATGTATTAAGTTAATTTTTCTTACTGCATGTGAAGTGGTTGCTTGCCTTTGTTTTAGAGTTTTGACATCTCTTGCAACGTGTGCAGGAAGAAGCTATTTTTCTATTGTGCAGTATCTTAGATATTTTCCCATCTTCCATTCAATGACATTATGATGGTGTAAGTTCTTTGTTGGTGTCATGCTTTTCTTTTCTTTTTTACTTTGCGTAACATCAAACTACTCTTAAGTCCTGCTAATTAGTATCCAAGTTCATGATGCATCAGTGTCTAGTTTGTTAATCGAGAACAAGATAGAAAGGAAGCTTGATATATACAGATTAGGATTAGCTTCTTAGGCAATCTTCTTAGGAAGTCATTTCTCTAACCCTGAGAAATTAAATTTATGCTGATGGGAGTGAAGGGTTTAAGTAAGGCTACAGTGAAACAGTTTCTTGTGACATTGTTTTTTTTCTTTTCGTCCCATTGATGAAATTGGCTCTTGGCTCACACTCATTGCCGTTATTTTAAGGTTTTGATTGTTGTTTCTTTTTCTTACTTGTGTTCATCGGAAAGTCATAATCAATATATCATGTTTATTTCAGTATAGATGCATTAGTTGACCTGGTTATTTTGGCAGGTTGAGGAAGCTATTGTCTTGAGGCTCATGTCAGGCAAGTGCAATCCTAGTATGTTGAAGGTTAGATAAAATCCAGTAGGTTTATTTGAATTCTAGCTAGAATATGATAGCCAAAAGTAGAGGAAATCATCTGGTTTTAGTTTTCAAAAGCTTGGTTATTGTTTGGCTTTGCTACCAAAATCAAGAGGGGACGAGGATAGCTGGGTAATAATGATGCAAAAGATCATGTTGTCAATCAATATTAAGTTGAATGATGCTTTCCAGGATCTAGAGAAAGGTTATTTTCAGATATTGATTGACTATCCTTACTAATCATGGAAAGAGCTCCGACTAAGATTCGTCTTTTATAAATATATTTGTAGAAACTATAAGAACTGTGGCCATGAGATTGCTACTTCCTCTTGGGAAAGACCTGCCACCTTCATTAGGGGCCAATCTTTGTCTAGAGGAACTGTAGACAACACAATGAAGCCTGAGCACTTGAAGATCTCCAGAATCTCTATCCTGATATTTTGTTGTTGTGAATTGCTTACGAGTTCTTACCCATTTCAAGTTAGAATTTGTGGTTACATTCAAATGGGGGTGTATGATTAATTTATCTCTGTACGCGTGGTGTGAGTTATAAAAACAGTTGAGGAATTATCTTAATTTTTTCTCTTGCTTACTAGGTTGCTATACACATACTTCCATTAACAGCTCTTCCTAAAAGAGTGGTGATGGTTGATGGTTCCTCATCACCAGGCATCGCCTATATGACTACAATGAAACAATAATGTTTTTGTTCAGAACTCCCAGTCTTGCATTCACACATATTGGATCTTCTTACATCAATTGTTAAATGTCTGGGCAGGTGAGCTCTTTTTTTTATTTTTTGGTTGTTGATAAGTTAACATTTTATAGACAACAATACACCAATGGTGTATTTCAGTAGTAATTAGATTAGGAGTATACAGTAAGCAAACCAAAAGATTATTTGAAGCATAATCTTTATTATGCAATGCATACTACTTTTATGCAAGCATTATTAAAAAAAATCTGTCAATGCTCATTTGATATCTCATTTGCCTTCTCCTGATTTTGTTGTTGATTTGTATGTGTAGTTGTGGCTCTAGCTTCCCTGCTAGGATCTTGTGTCTGGTAGTGATAATAGGAGTCACAAGGTCAATAGGGATATCATTTTTAGCCTGATTTTGTCTTAGTCGAGAACCAAACGATTGGATAATAAGTGTAGGGAGTTGGTTCAGAGACTATGTCCTTATTAGCAGTATCGGAAGGGACTATGTCCTTATTAGCAGTATCAAGGAGATGACATTCTTATAACATCAATAGATAAATTGTAAACACAACAATAAGTATTAAAAAAAATAAGGATCCAACTCACAACTTAACTAGGAAGAAAGAAAAAACAGGTTTGAAACATAAATCAGTACAGTGCACTAAACTAAGCTGCTGCAATCTGCTATTATCAATTACTCTTATCACAACTTATCAAGAGAAGTAAAGAAAATAAGAACGACCCAGTATATTAGATCAGAATCTGTGTACATGTTATAGTAACACAGCCCTAGAAACTTTAATACAACAACAACAACAACAAACCCAAGAGAGATAGTGGGGTCTGGATACAGTGTTGGAAATTCTGGAAATATTTGAGCTCTTCTATAACTGCCTGAACTCAAAAAATTCTGGCCAGGTAATTCGATTTTAATGGCAACTAACAAGGCCCTTCACTCCAACAGAACTTCTTGCCTCTCATTAGATGCATTGGTCATAACACAACTTTTAAATAGCTCATTAAAGGAAACATAATACATGAGAAAACATAGCAATGTCTTAGCTTTGGTGCGACTGCTATCTTGATTTACAGGACCCTCTTTTGATTTTTCTCCTTTTGTCTCTGTTCTTTGGCCTATATTGGACTTGTAGTTGGCATTGATAAAAAAAGCATACACTTTGATGTTGTTTGGTGTTGAGTTTCCTCTTTTTTCATGCTTTATTTTGTGCGACTGCTATCCTGATTTACATGTCTGCATTAGAGTATCTTGTTATTTTTCCTGCTGCCCCTGTTCTTTGGCCTGAAGTGGACTACGAAATTTTGAAAGTTTTTTGGCCGTTAAATTTTGATTTGTAAACTGCAATCTGGAACCTGCAATCTGGAACTGTAATCTGTAATCTGGAATCAAGAACATGCAATCTGGAACTGTAATCTACAATCTTAAATCTGGAACTGTAATCTGCAGTCTGGAACTCAAAAAATCTGCAGTCTGCAATCTGCAATCTGGAACTTCTTGCCTCTTCTATAACTGCTGCAATATGATTTGTTGTACATTTTAAATGTGTAGGGAAATGGAGGTGATCAAATTTAAAGGGTCACCACAAGTCAATTTGATCTCATTGAAGTGGATGATGAAGAGTTTTTGAACTATTGTAAAAGTTTGAATACATTATGTTTGATTTTGTGAAATATATTCATTGCTAGAATATATTGAACTTATTGTAAGAGTACTTTTTTTTTACTATTGTGTACACATATTTAGAATATTGCTTTATAAGTATGTGTCTGTACACAAGACATGATACTATCTTTTGAAGTTTATTGCAAATCTATATATTTGAATTACTTATTAGCCAATTTAATGTTTGAAATTATTTATTGCAAAACAATATTGGTGTTTTTTAATTAGAAATTGTGGCATATAAATATTTTATAGCCAAAATAATATTACCACACTTAAAAGTGTAACCATAGGACTGTAAATTGTGGTATGCACATGGGCAAGGACTACACTTCAAAGTATTGTCATACATTAGATAGAAAAGGTAACACTTTAAAATCGTGGGCAATAAGGAAGCAAAGGACACGCTTGAAAGTGTAGTTGTATGAGATAGAAATGTTGCTATATGAGGTATTGGAAAGCGTGGCCTTTTTGCCTTTTAGGCTACGCTTTTAAGCGTAGATGATAAGGCAACACTTGAAAAGTGTCGCCTAAACTCTAAGGTTACGCTTCTTTCGGCCACCCCTGGAAAAGTGTGGCTTAAAGTCAATAAGTGTGGCCTTTTATCAAAGGCCACACTTTTCTAAGGTGGTTGTAGACATAAAATGTTGTAGTGTTAGCAGCGAACTGGGACATAGTCCGAAGAGGAGTATCAAACTCTTAGGACGCGAGCTGAGGAGAGACTTCCACCACAATAAAACCACACCCCTATCAGAAGGCATGTGGGTTTTTCTTTAGGTTTATAGGTTTCAGTTTCGTATTCGGAAAATTTAAGGAAGCAACTTTCTAATCTGAGTGACAATACACCAAGAGCTTTGGAAATTATGTCCATGTAAGTTCTTACTTATGGATGTGAATAGCTCTGCATTCATGGCTAAGAGGTTGCAAGCCTCTTTTTCATACTCGACTTATTTGTCACTCTTCCAGAACCAAAGGTTATCTTAGCATACTAGATTTCCTTTTCAACCGATCGATTCGAACTACAAACAACCTGATTCCTAATGTTTAAGGATATGTAGGCGGACTCAATGTTGAAAACTCGATTGTATTCCGATATTCGCTCTTAAATCTTATACGCAAGCATTTTGGTGTCTTCATAATCCGATATCGGGATAGCTTATGAACTATTTCAGAATCGTGCGTTAAATCAAGCGTATAGAACTACAAGTGGCCTGAATTCTCACATAGCCTGAGATATGTAGGAAAGCCATTTCCGAGGTTCAACCATAATTCCTAAAATCCGTACCAAAGATCTTCTCTGAAAGATGAAGATGTGGTCGGTCAAAATTGGATTTGTCAATTTCATTTGCCTTAGATTTCTTTCCAAGTCAAACGAGGGACAGTTGTTGACACCCAATTTTGGACCTCCACAATATAGATTAATCATCGAGCTTCTTAAATTACAAACGATTTGAATTAATTGACTTTATAAAATTTCAAAAAATAAAATAATTTGCAAGTTATTTTAAATAGTTTCGTCACTCTTATAATGTTTAAATAATATATGTATTTTATATTTTTTACATATAATTAGTACATTTTATAAATATTCAAAAATCATCTCAAAAATGATTTTGTTTTGTTTAGATATTTTACTAATTAGTTTAGTTATATAATAGTTTACTTTTTTTTAAAATTAATTAGTTTATAATTAAGTTAATTATTTTATTTTGTTAAGATTAAGAAGCTCGTTAATTGATTTATATTAATTTTTCTTATTTAACTTTTAGTCGAATTCCCCAATTAATTCAAATCGGCTATATCCTTAAATGGCTATAATTATAACCCATGTGGTCATTTCCTAAACATAAAATTTAACCCATTCGTAAACACTCTTTTTTTTTCTAGCTCATTTTTGCAAACCCCAATTCTACATTTAGCAAGCCCATTCCAGCAATACTGAAAAACCCAACCAATTACAATTTTCAACAGCCCAGCCCACTTCCTTTTTCATACAATACATCAACAACAACTATACGCACATCATACCGACCCAGCCCTATATGTTTTCTTCTTTTTCCTTCAGCAAAAATCAAAACCCAGAACCTCCAGCAGTCCAAATAAAAAAAGCGAACCCAACCCGCGGCTGTCTCCCTCTCTCCCTTATCCTCTCCGTATGAGAATTTTCCAAGTGTCACAATATCCTTTCGATTTCATCCTTCAACAAATCGGACGCTCCTCCTTTGAATTCCGGTGAGGAATTGTACAAAGTTCGTACTATTCCAGCAGCTTCAACCTTATCCTCAAGGGATTCGAATTTTAAATTTCAAAAAATTCATTCCAAATCCCTCCCGATTTCCCCCCATTTTTGACCCTATTTTTCATCTATAAAAAGACCCTTTATGCCTCATTCTAGGGGTTTGGAATTTTGAGTCGATATAAGGGAAAGGATACATAGAAATACACAGATTTTTGAGACAAAAATAGACCCGAAAATTGACAAGTGAGATATAGAGTACTCAACTTTTGGTTTCTTTTTCGAACTCGGCACTTTTTTGGTTTCTTGGAGTCTCATTTCGCTGGTGGAATCGTCTTCGTGATTACTCGTTTCGTCCAGTTCGCTGCCTCGGAAAGGGTAATTTCCTCTCTCCCCTTACTTTACTTTGGTTAGCGATCCATTTGATGAAGTAGTTGTGCATTCGTTTTAGTAAAGTTTGAGCTCGTCTTATGCTATATGAAATGTGTTTGAAATAGTAGTTAACTCATTTTGGTCAAGGTTTGAATTTCCAGTCGTTCGTGTGTTTTCTAATATGTAGTTGGCAATTTCACCGTATTATTGTCATACATGATTGTTCTCTATCTCATTTGTCTTATATATGTTATTCCAGATACATGAGGATGTTTGGTTCATTTTGTGTGTGTAAGCTTATCCGAAAAGAGTCATAATTTATCCAAATTTTTTTGTTTAAATCTTCTTAATGTGTTGCTTCAAAAATTCTGCTCTGTTTCATGAAAATGGTATCTTAAGATTTCGTTTGTTTACAATACCCTTAGAAAGTGCTTAAAAAAAGTTACTTTCTTGTTAAAGTTTGGTAGTGTTACCTTGTGAAATTATATCATTTCAATTGTTTATTTTTGAGTCATGGATGTCTAATCTCTCTAAAGGTTTAGTCTTCGTGTTATTAGAGTAGATTGGTAATCGATCTGGGTACTTCTTTTACTTCTCAAAATGAATACATCTGTCTGTATTTACGGCTAGTAGTCCAATATGTATTTTAGTCACTAGTGTCTTATTTCCTTGGTTTTGTTTTCCTTCCAATTAGTGCTAATAGATGTTTTGTCCTGAAGTTCAAGTCTTGTGAAGGCATTAATGTTGGGATGTTACTGTTATGTTTATCTTATGTGTTTCAAACAATGACAGTCATTAAATGGACCAAAGCATTTGTCCTTAACAAGTTTTCTTTCTTATCTTGATTAAAGAATGTTTATATATCCCTTATCAAACGTTTAACGGCTCTGAGTTTGCTCTTTATTAAAATATTTTCAAATCTCTTGTTGACTGCTTCAAATGTTACCTCGAAATTTCATGTCAAAATGCAGTTTATATAATGCCAAGTATGAATTTGTTTGTTAACATCACATGTGTCTTGAAATCTTGATTTGGGTTCACTAGGAAGAATATATTTTAGTCATTTCACATTTTTAGTTATTGAGTCCTTCCAGTTTTGATCATTAATTTTTTTTTTTCTAATCATGAAATCTGCCCGAGTTCCTCATGGACTCTATCTCCTCTCCTCGCATCTCCTAATGGGCCATGGAGGCCCAATTTATCTTCCATCGAGTTAGGCAGTAGGTGGAAATGAAGCAGATAAGGCTGAAAAGCCGAAGAACAGGTCATCGGGAGCTGAAATGCAAGTGTTCAGAGTGAGATCAAGGGTTGTATACATGTTGTATAACATTGTAATACGGCAGAAAGATGGCCAAAACCCTCCTAAAATTTCAGCAATTGTATTTTTGTAATTATTGGGCCAGAAGGCCCATTTATTTTGGCTATTATTTTGTTAGCCTAGGACAAGTACAAAATGGGTCAAAGGCCCAAAATGAAATTAGGCCCAAGTACTGGTCCAGGCGAATAGAAATCCGGTCTTGGGCCCAAGACACACACACTCTCTCTCTTTTATCTATTTCGTATTTGTTTAATTATTTATTTGCTAGTTAATTTTAAAGTTTTTCTAATTCGATTTCCCCAAAAAGATAGTTGTTTCTAAATTTTCTAAAGATTAAATAATTATACTTATTTCACTACTTAAATTACTTTGAAAATATTTTATTCAAGTCTTAAGTTGTTATCTCTTCAAACAAAGCATGCTTTTATTTTAAATATTTAGTCAAATAGTTAATTACCGGATAACCGCGTGTTAGCGGGCATTTCGAGTGCTTTCAAACCCTTCTCGAAATGCTAATATGAACCCCGAACCCCCTTTTAATATTTTCATTAGATATATGTTTAAATCTTTTGAAAAGATAGTTTTCTTAATTTTTCTTTAAAAATTAAGTGGCGGCTCTTAAAACCCGTCGTTTTCAATTTTTAAATAATACAATAAATATCTCCTCAACAACTAAATGTATACTAATGGGATATAAAACATATACATAAACAAAATCAGCACCCTTCAAACCATTAAGAAATTTTAAAATGTCAAAATCAGTGTTTTAGATGTAATAACCACCCTTCTTGTTGACTCTACATCCAAATGTCTCAACATTTTCAACACCCAATTCTAGTGTTATTTTATGAAACAACATAATATGCAACTCATCTACATCTATATTAATATTTTCAAGACTAGTGATTCCATTGGCATACCTTACAGTAGGATCAGATACAAAACAACCCCCATAGTGAAATTGAAGTGTCACTATAGTTAAAGCCATTAACTTACCATGCCTGTAAAGTCAAAAGAAAAACAACTATCGTTAAAGTCATTAACTTACCAAGCCTGTAAGTTAAAATAACAAAAAGACCTATTTTTTTTAAGGAGATAAGGTGTCAAGAATCTTATAAACCTATGATATGTAACAATGGATCACTAACACTATCAATACCCAAGACAATTGACGAGAAAAAAATTATTAATTTTAGTCAAAATTGAGAATTACGAATAAATCCTAGAATCTAGTCGAATTCACGAAATATGCCATTGAAGTCACTCGAAGTCATACATCCACTACGAAAGCATAGTACACTAACATTAGACACAAACCAAAGTGAAATCCCCAAAATATTTCAGAAAATCGAATGACAATGATCCTAAAATCAAATAGATACGCACAAAGAAAATGAAAAAAATCAAAATTAACGCAAAATGCAAGAACTTACAATGAAAATCGCAGTGGAACTGAGCTTCAACTGTGCTTAAACTTAGCAAAATCACAGAGAAATCGCGGAGAGGAGAAGGGGAGAAGGGGAAAAGTCGCGATGGTTTTGGAATCGCCTTTGGAATACAGTGACGACTATTCTTACTTCATATGTGTCATAGGCTAAGTGGAATATAATATTCATACGCGGATTAATTTTTTTTTCTTTTTGGCCAACGTGTACGAGTTTGTGCAACACGCACCATACCACATCAAAAAGTGTGTTTAAAATGTTGTGTTTGGATGGGTTCAGGGGTCCAGATGACAAAATGGTAAGTAGAAGAGTCCAGAATACAATACAAGTACAAGGGTCCACCAGACCATTTCGTCAATCTTATATGCCAGATCAATTAATCATAACCTGCTTGAAGAAAGTCTTTATTATGCTATGTTATCATTTGCATGTCCAAATGTTGAAACGGTAAAATTTTTATCATAGTTATGATGAAGAGTATCAAAGTAGAAAGGAGAATCGAAGAAGTATTAAAGAAACGAAAGAAAGAACACTCACAGTGATGGCAAAGCACGCAGGAGCTTAGAGAAGATCGACACTAGCTCTGGCCGGAGACAATCGAAAGAAGAAGCGCACCTCCCTTCTCAAAATTTAGCTTCTATAACTGCATATAGACTCATTTTTTTTAAATATTATTTTAATAGCTTCCTTTTTATACAGACTCATTTGAGGGTTTGTCCAAAGTTATATTTCATTGTTTAACTTATTCAATAAAATTGGCCCATGGCCATAGTTTAGTTTTTGAAAAAAATAAATATTGAAATGAGTACAAACATGAGTCTTGCCATCTATAGACAATGATGAAGGGACGCGTATCAATATACCTAGGAAGTTGTATTTTTTTTATTACTTCATTTACCTCTTTCCATATTAGTTTATCATTTTACTACCTCCGTCTATTTTTAATTGTCATAATTTCTTTATTTAGAGTCAAACGATAATAACTTTGACTAACATTTTATGAATGTATTTTTTAACATATTGATATGTAAAAAATTGGAATTTATAATACTTTTAGTATAGTTTTTGATTATCTATTTTTTTTGTTTAAAATATCGAATTAATGTTATCTAATTCAATTTTAAAAATTAGTCAAATTAGCTTTCGAAAAACCCAACATAACAATTAAAAATGAATAGAGGGAGTAATAAATATAATTATCCCATATTATTTGATTATCTTCCTAAATCACTATTTTAACTGTCAACAGATAAAAAAAAAATAGTTTTCTATATATTAAATTTGACAAAGTGATTTATAGTACCTTTTAAGTAATTTTAAGAAAATATATATTTCTCCTTTTTCCAATTTATATATACAGATAGAATTTTGAGAGTCAATCAAATATAGCATAGTAAATTTTTTACATATTTAATTTGTGAATTATTATAATTTATAATACTTTTAATGTCTTTTTTAGATCACATATGTTGCTTTCTTACGAGTGTACTAATTAATGTTATGCAAAATAAACTTTCAATATTCAATTTAGTTCTTTAAATAGTTCAAATTGCTTATTATTGTAATTTATAGTACTTTATATTATTTTTCAAACAATATATGTTACTTTATCTATCACAATTTATATAGAGTTAATAGAGTTTTTATATGTCTTAATTTTTTTTCTTTATGACAACTTATTATTGTTACGCGATTTTCAATTAATTAAAATAATAATTAAAATTTAATTTAGAAAAATACATAAATACCCAATGCTAGAAGCATACACATTGACCAACAAGTATCACCTTCAACACTTTTATATATAATATTATCTTTTAAAAATATAATTGATTAATAATAACATTAATTTAATGAAATAAAATAAATATAAATAATGAATTCTGATATTTATTTGAATAAACTATTAACAAGTTAATAATAGATTTAATTTTTTTTTATATTTTAAAATATCGGCGCAACGTGCGGGTACGCATTTTAACAATACAACAATAAAAACTAACAAGTTTTGTGTAATGCAGAGTTCTCCATACTTAGTGATACACAATACTGTGTTAGACTAACACATTACCCATTTTCAGTTAGCATTTCTAAGTGTTACAGTTCATCCATCTCAGGCTACAATCTGATATCATAAAACAAGACTGCCTACCAGCACTGAGGTTAAGGGAACTGTTAAGTTGTCATCGAGTTCACTGCTTAGAGGATGGGATTCAACCAGTGCTGCAGCAAGAGACATAAACAAGAACCCTAAGACCGTCTTGGAGCTCACCTGAATATACCCCAACAAGGAGAAATAGTGCAAGAATCTGTAGCAAAACCATAGAGACCAGTAAGAAATATGCAGTATTTAAGCAAAACATGATAACAATGAAAGCTTTCAATTACCCAAGGGATGCTAAGAAACCAGCAGATGCCATTGCAATACTTCCAGCAAATGATTTGTTTTTATTGTATGGGAGTTTCTGTTTTCCGAACCTCCTGCCAACAATGTCAGCAATACCTGGAGCACGAAAACAGTAACTTTTTACTATTTCTTAGAACATCGTCAGTTAATCAGGGAGGTCAAGTAACCATGACAGACAGAAATTAAATTGCCTCAGCATAGCATACCATCACCAGCACAAAGGTTGCAAATTAGTCCAATTGAAATAGGAGAATATCTCCAATATATAGCACAAGCATAAGTGATTGAAAAGGCATAGTACAATGGTCCCTTGAGAAGCTCCCTAATGTAAGAGGCATGCCAAACACAATGTAAGTTGCCAATTAAATTGCTTAACAAAGAATAAGAGGTCATTGAAGGACAATAAGAAGTAATCCTTAGCTTAATTAGGACTACAAAAAAAGGAATAGGGTTGGCCCGGCAATTATGCTTACCAATTTTGGCACAGCTGCCTGTTTTCAGAAACTTTTCTCCCGCATCATTTTGTTATGATATAGGAGAAATAGTAGGACTTACAAGAATAAATAGTGTTAACATGTTCAAGTGTTCACAGATGTTGGCAGCATCATATTACGCACAGATTGCAGCTTTAGTAAAATTAACAAATAGCTTGTTGCCAACTTGCCATTAGAGGAATGAAGATATGGATGCACATAAATAAATATGGTTTGCAACCTCCTCCTCAAGGGAACCAGTTTTTGGTTGTGACGTCTCGCTATTTTCAGTAACAGCTAAGTTCTATAACAAGAGATGGTTTAATGAAATTGTTCAAGTAAAAGCTAAAAATATTCTTCTGATTACTAAACCTGTGGTCTCCAAATCGGCTCATAGACTTGACAGTTGCATCATCTTTCCATATTCCTAATCCCAAAAGAAGCATTTTTATTATGTTAAGACCGGGAATAAAAGCTGCTAGAATTGCTCCTTGTTGACCAGAACTGGAAAAACAAAACACTGCCTCACTCACCAGGAATATTAGGAATTGAATGAATGAAAGGCTTCATGGTTAGGTTGAAAAGCATTACCTGAACATTGGCCAGCAGAGCATGAAGACTAGCCCAATGCTAATATGAACAAGCTTTCTGTTCGTTTTCTGGGTAATACAAAAATTGTAGAATTCAGAAAATACAGTACAAAGGCCATATCGGGACATCATTAAGCAGAAAAGGTAAGGATATCACTTCCAAAAGATGAGCGAATCCAGCTATATGCTTAAGGTGGGCTAAGGTCATAAATTTAGTTATAACTTATAACATCCTCTTCAATGGATTTGATAAACCTTACTTGTTTAAGTATATAGTAATTACAGATTACAGCTAAATACTAAAATCTTACAACCTTGGAATAATTTCTCGATTTTCAGTCTAATTTCTGAATTACGTACTGAAAAATACGTGAATATGGTCCACACCCGATAATATGGAATCTATATAGCAGTAAATACACTCAAGATTAGCAGTGTTTGCCAATATAAACACTGCCTGCCTTTGTTTTGTTATCTGGTACTCAATATACACCACAGATGAAAATTCTGCATATTTTGCAACATCAGCTTCAGAAAAGCTTATTGCACACAACGGTGTGGACAAGTGGTCAATGAAGTGGGTGCAAGCCTTGAAAACTAGGTTCACATAGTAGAGACAAAAAAACACTAGGTGATTTCATTCCACTTGCTGGAACCTTGGTTCTGAGATGTGCCCAAGTTGTCCCAAACACCACCATCATCCATAAGAAAAAAAACGAAGAAATTTATTTCATTATTAAACTTAGCACATGGAGATTAGCATTCATATTTAGGATTTATCAGAACCTTAACTGCAATTCAATGAATCCCCGATACTTAAATAAGCAGACAGTTCCTAGCACCCAATACTTCTATTCTAAGCTTCCTCAAGTTAGAACAGAGTTACAATTGACTCTGTCAAAGATGGCCATTCATGTTATGAAGTCAGTTCCATCATGCGTGACACATAGATAAACTCTCACCAAGTCGAACACCATTATGATGCTGAAACAAGTCAAGGGAACAAAATGATAGCACCAGTTAGCATCATAAGCAATTTAAAATGCTGGTCTAGAGTTTTGTTTAGCAAACTTCTATCACCCACTAGTTACAGCATTAATTGTGAGAAACATGAAAAATCACACGCATTTGCAGACTTGAGGAACTTGGCATGACAAATTAAACCATTGAATTTCTTTGTCCAATAGGTGAACTCTCATGCCAGAGGCCAAAAGTTGAAGAGGAATGGAAGACTTTGACTTCAACAACAACATACCCGGTATAATCCCACAAGTGGTGTCAGGGAGGATAGAACGTATGCAGACCTTACCACTATCTCGTGGAGGTAAAGAGATTGTTTCCGAAATACCCTCGGCTCAAGTAACACATATTAAAGCAGTTTGAAAAGGAAAATAAAAAAGTAAGGAGGACATATGAAATGATAGGCGAAACATGACATAACATTCAGAAAACAAGGAAGAGTTAACAACAATCAAATAATTCAATAACGCACAAGAAACAACAATATTAATCAAGGACTTGATAGATTAATATTCAACTAAGAGTGTTTTTCATAGAAATACAACAGAAAAGCAAAAAAGGTGCTCAAGCCAAGCAGAGATTCAACATAAGCTCACACGAAATTGCTCTAACAGTTTAACTTAGAACACGCGAGACAATATTTTTGGAGCTGTTTTGGACCAGCTGACTGCCTCTGCCATTTTTCCTTTAGTCATACTTACCTTTTATATAAAGCTTGAAACTTTTTTTCGAAATTTACCTCTTTGCACTATTACATCAGAGGAGAATAATGCGTAAAAAAAACCTAGCATCTAAGATGTGAGCAAGAAATCAAAGAAAATAAGTTGTCTTTGTTGCTTCGTCGTGGTTTAAATGGTATGCTATTTTGAATTTAACCATAAACAAAGATATTCGAAAACTAGTGCGTTTACAACTAAATAGTAGAGATTGAGAGAAACAAAATTTAGTTCGGCTTAAAAGTAAAGAAAGATAAAAAGCATGAAAGACCTGATCGAAAACCCCTCTCTTGGCTGTTTCTTCCCACAATCGAAGCATGGAAAGGGCAATACCACCGGAAAATGCAGTGGCGATTAAATCTCCGATGAGTGGATTTTCTGAAAACATTGCAAAATGTACCACCACTTTAGTCCTGTGTAATCTTCTGGTTTTAAGCTTCTGGAATCCCAAATTGAACCCTTTCTTGGTGGAGAAGAGACGATAGGGATCTGAGTTTGACTTAAACAGAGGAAGAGGGAAGACAGAAGAAGCAAAGAGAGCCATATACTGTTAGTTGAGTATTTCACCAGCTTTCAATGCTCCCATTACCTATCTCTATCTCTGCTTACCTCACACCTACACTAATTTATGTCCTATAATAAATAGCACAAAATGAAATCAATATTTAAACAAGGTAAAATAATTGTTAATTGTTTCTTCCTTTTTATGATGTGTGGCTAAAACCCCAATTCTAGGGGTGTGATCATGTGATTATTGGCTTAATTAGCTTATAAGTATTGTTATATATTGATTTAAATGCTTAATTGAAGTGGGTTTTATCGATGGTTGTGTATTAATCTATGAATTGTAGTTGCAAATGCAATCCTAACTTAGTGTTCTGGCTTGCTTGAGAAAAAGGTTTTAGATCAAATGTTTTCGATTGATAGATTGTAGTTATTGGGTTGATATGGGTTCAGCTTGAGAGAGTGAATTCTAAACTTGATTTTGCCTATCTAGCTCGAGAGAGTAGATGAATTAAGGTTTTGGACTGTTTATATTGTCAAGCTTGTCGAGATTTGAGAGAACTCACTTGAATCGTAATAGTTGTTCGAGAGAAAACTATTGCATCTATAGTCTAGCCTACCTACTGAGATTTGGCAATTGTTATTTCCAATCACCCATATAGCAAAATTAGCCTATAATTGATCACATCCCCAAGAATTTCTCTCTACTTATTGTTTCCCCTGTTTTCGCAATTGTTTGACATTTGTGTCACCCCTTTCATTTTATCTAAATGTTTTTGATAATATTTATTCCTATAATCGATTATATCACATTTATAACTTCATAATTGAATTCGAACTTGTACCACTCCATGTGGGTTTCACCCTAACTCTTTGTTGGGTTTTATACTAGATTACGATCGCCTACACCTAGAATTGGATGAGGTGTAGTTGAATGTTTATCAAAAATGCCGCCGCCGCTGGGGAGTGGTGTTTAAAATTCTCTTATTGAAGTTTGGGTTGTGATCATCTTGTGTTGTAGTTAAATCGACTTACCCTGTTTTGTGTTTGTTGTTGGCTGTGTTTGAACAGAGGACGAGATGAGTGTGAATGGAAGTAACGGTAAACATCTTGGACACCAAGATGACATCAGAAATCTGAATGATGCCAATGACCCGAGTCAATTGGGTGGTGTTGGTGCTATATGTTTTCCTCCAGTTGAGGGGAATGTTGTCTTCCACATTACTAGCACGATGTTGCAACTCTTGCAAATGAAAGGATTATATGGAGGGCTAGCTCATGAGGATCCCCATGAGCATATTCAGAATTTTGTAGACGTATGTGGTCCGTTCTCATTCAAAAACATCTCTCAAGAATCAGTCTGTCTCCGGTTGTTCCCTTATTCTTTGATGGGGAAGCTACCAAGTGGTTAGTTGATCTACCAAGGAACTCCATTACCACTTGGGATAAACTTACTGTGGTATTCTTTGTAAAGTTCTTTCCTCCTTGAAGGTTGATGGCATTAAGAGATAATATTCAGGGCTTCAAACATTTGGAGGGTGAACCAATCCATGAGACGTGGCTGAGATTTCAGAAGTTGTTACTTCAATGTCCGACTCACGGGCTTCCAAACAACGTGTTGTTACAACACTTCTATAGGAGTCTTGACTCGGTGAACAAAGGTGTTGCTGATCAACTTGTTCCAGGGGGTATAATATAACAGCCTTTCGAAATAACATCTAATCTCCTCGATGGGATGACCAAAATTAACTAGGCATAGTACACTCGAGAGGAACATGTGTCTCCTCTAACCTTTAGGATGAAAAAAGACCAGATTGAGAAGGACAATGAGCGACAACAAAATATGGCCAAAATGATGACCCAGCTGGATATTTTATCAAAAAATATGATGGGTTGTGGGTTGAAAAGTGTAAATGTTGTTGGTTTTAGTGGAGTAAACTCTGAGGAAGCACACTTTGAGGCTCTATATAGTGTAGAACTGAATTTTCTTGCAAATTAAGGAGGAGTTTTCCATCCGAGCTATCCAAGGCCGGGCGGGAATCCAGGTTGGAATAGAGAAGGGGATGATGGATGGAGATACTGTGACAGAGAATGGCGTGATCATAGGGCATAATTGGAAGGAACATGATGGTGACAAGGAAAGATACGTTCCACCCCATGATGGTGACACGGAAGACATGCTTGCACACATTCTTAATAAGGTGAAAGGGTCGGACAAAGTTTTGAAAGAAATGAAAGAGGACGTCTTCACACTCAATTAGACAACCACCTCTCACTCAGTGTCCATCAGACAATTGGAAATGCAAATGGGTCAAATCTCATCTCATTTGAACACAAGGCCAAAATGGGGTCTACCAAGTGATACCTTGGCAAACCCAAAAAATGAACCTTAAAAAATGTATCCACGATCCACGACGTTAAATAAGGCTCTTCTTGGGAGGCAAGCCAAGTGTTTAAGTCTTTAATGTTGTTGTCTGAATAACAGGTGTTGAATGTGTAGGTTAAAAAGTTGAAATTTTGGGAAATGGGCAGTTAGGTGAGCCAAAGATCCAGTCGGCGACTCACCGAACAGGTTGGCGAGCGTGACTTGGATCGTCGTTGGGACCACCTTGTTTTCTAGGAGTTCTATAAAACTCAGCGGGCTAAAGTACCACTCGATGCATCACCGAGTGGGTCAGCGACGTAAGTCGTGGTCGCCGACTGGCGCGCAAACTGAAGAGTTTTAAAGGCCAAACTATTTTTAGATTCAAAATCTCTTCATTTTTATACTTTTCGACTTCTAAATTTTCACAACCGATTTTACTTGATTCCGTAGTGCAATTTTATTACTATTTTGTGTGTGATTTATGACTCGGGGAGGATTTTTGGATTCTTTACTGCCTAGCTTTTCAAATATTCGGCATAAAAGGTTGGTTTTTTTATCCTCGCTTTATAATTGGTTATAATGAAATGCATTATCGTTTTATAGTTGTTATCTGTACTTGGTATTGTTTTGTGTATCGTGTGGTAGTTTTTTTGCCTGTATTTAGTTGAAATCATGATTATTTGGCCTTAAATAGTAAATTCCCGTGTCGTTGATTGTTAAAATTATTGGGTTGTGTTGAAATTGTTGTGGTACTAGCGGTGTGAAGTTTGAGTAACCCCGAATTGTGCTAATTGTCAAATTTTGCCCAATGATAGAGCGGCTGACATCATTATTAAGGGCAAGAGACGTCAATTGGCCAATTTTGGCCAAAACGGGGGAAGTTTGAGTACCCCAGGGGAATGGGTCTTAGTTGAATTGCATGATATGAGTGTTCAATTTTGTTTTCGTGGGCTACGGGTTAGATTTTGAAGTTTGGGGTACAAAACTGGCAGGTTAGGCTATTCAGCGAGCTGTGTCGAGTTCGCCAAGTGGTTTGGCGGTTCACCTAACGTCCCCTAGATTACCTTTTAATTCTCTAGTTTGTGAGTCTGAGTTCTGTAACTTTCGGTGATATGCCTGAGCTCGCTGAAGTAACTTCTGATCACCTATCTGCACCCCTTATTTCTAAATTTATTATGTAATTTTCGACGAGATACTTCTAGTTTGCCGAAAGGTGTCGGCGATCCATTGAATGGCCTGGACATCACCGAATTGTCCTACATTTTTGCAGATTTCATTCTGGAACCTTCGGCAAGCCCGACTTGGTTCGGCAAAGGTGTTCGGCGACTCACCAGTCGGTTTGGCGAGTCTTCCAGCAACTGTTACACTGAAATTTTCTTAACTACATCTAACGTTTTCCACATTATTTTGCAGGTATGGCTTGACCCAAAGTCACTAGTAAAAATCAACCACCCCGGAAGTGGGCACGAGGAATAATTATAAATAAGGAAGCTGTTGCTTCCCGGGCCCCGACGACTAAACTTCCTCCAAGAGGGGTAAAGGGCCTTGTGAGGCCGACACCTGCGGAGGAGAGCTCCGACAGTGAGGGTATCTACTCTACATACCTCACTCCCTCCGACAGTGAGGGTCAGCTTGAGGATAGTTCTCTGACATCCATTTTTGAGATGGAAGATGACCAACTCCTATATGCTAGGAGAGTGGAGCTACGCTCTAAAGCGATAAATGATCCGTCTGGGATCCCGGTGCCTCCTACGCCTCATCCAGCTCCAACTCCAGAAAGGCCCCACCAGTTCAGGGTTCTCCTCCCCGATCACTCAACAGATTAAATGATGAGGGTTCAAGGACCATTTTGTAGGAGAAGTGGTTGTCTACCGACGGTGTGGTGGACAGATATCCTGAGGTATGGAACACCTTGAAGTTCCACAAATTTGAGGTGTTTACAACACCCCGAGGCTCTTATATCCCTACTTGGGTCCGGGAGTTTTACTCTGCTTATAGGGAGCTAGTCCCTAAAAGAAAAAAGAAGGCAAGCATGTTTAAGCCAGTTGATGAGGTGATGGTTCGAGGCCGGAAGGTTAAGTGCAGAAGCTCGGATATAAATGTGGTACTTGGGTGATCTCGGGATTTTATGCATGACTACCTTGACTTGGTTAGGAAGAAGACCCTTGAGGATCTAAAGGGTTGGCTGGCACCCCTCCTCTCTGATGTCACTCCTAGGTGGATCGAGTCAGGTGCACTGATCGAAAAGAAGGACCTCAACGTTGCTGCTTGATACTAGTCCGGGTTCATCAACAACACTATCATGCCCTCACAAAATGATCCATTCTCCGCCATCCAAAGGCGGCCTGTCTAGGGTCGATTATGGATTGCCAGAGGCTAAATCTAGGACTGCTCAGTGAGCAAGAGATGGCCATGAGGGCCAAGAAGAGTCAGACCTCCCTCCCATTTTCGGTACTGATCACCGAGCTTTGTAGATGAGCCTGGGTTCCAGAGTTGAGAAGACGGATGTGGAGGTGACACTCACCTCTTCTACTGACATCCGATGTATAGAGGCCAAGTACTTGAGGGATGAGGCCGACAGGAGGAGGTCTGCACCGGTCGATACATCCTCGGAGGTTGATGTTGATATGTTGCCGACTGAGTCAATCAATCTCTCTCAGACCGGTGGGCCTATAGGTACATCTGGTCCCTCAAATTTTAACACTCCTAATTCTACTGCTGCACCCCCTCCCTCTTCTTCTGTAACTATTGTTGCTGCCTCCCGACCCCCTATCACCCAGGCCATGTTGTACAAGATGGGCCATCTGGCCCAATTTGCTGATGTGCTTGCCTCCTGGGTAGAGGCCGCCACTACAACAAATTTGATTATAAGGGACAAATAATTTCGTCATTTATAAATCATATTTCGTCACTAAAAATCTTGTGAGACGAAAAATAATTCGTCAATTCGTCATCACTAAATGTGTGTCGCTAAATGTATACAAAAATGATATAGTGCTTCGTCGCTAAAAGTATTATATTAACTACAAAAAGAAAAATCGTCCCTAGATGCTTAAACATTTGTGACAAATTATTTGTCGTAAAGTATATTTTTTTTGTAGTTAATAGTATGCTTTGTCACTAAAAAGGTTTTTACTACCGACAAATTATATCGTCGCTAATTATTTTACTTCAATCAGTGACAACATCTATTGTCTCTAAAATTATAAGTATTTCGTAGTTAAACAAAATCTGATTTCGTCACTAATGGCAATTTTATATACAAAAAATCATTTTGTTCTTAAATGTATTAATTAGTGACAAATTTATTATTATAAAAAAGATTAATTTTCCTATTATCTCCCATCTCAATTTTTTTAAACCCCTCCCCAAGAGCTCCCACATTATGCTTTCTTGGGGATTCGAACTCACAACGTTAAGGTTGGAAGTGAGGAGTGCTTACCATCTGATCAACTATCTCTTGTCTCTCATTTTTATTTTATTCTTAACTTCATTCATTTCTTTGAAATTTAACTTCTGTAGAAATAATAATTATATGATTATTATACACATACACAAATGCATGAAATTTACCACCCACAATTCATTCAAATATAGATTATATTTTAATTAAAATTATATTTAAATATATTCAGTACGATTCTGTCATTTTATTTATTTATTTTTATAAATTTTAAAAATATTCAGTACAATTATAAATTTATATAAAATTAACCTTTCAATTTTAGTTAAAAAATTTGAATAATCGATTCAATTCGATCAGTAAATCAATTGTTTTGAAAAAAATGATACCCGTAACTATAGTACTTCATCGTAATATATTTGAAATCCTAGTTGGTTCATTTCTTTCATTTGTGCTTTCATTTTTTAGTTTATTTTAATTTTCAAACTGATGTAAAATGTTAATAGAAATTCATGAAATATTTAACACCTTTGCAAAATCTAAGTTTGTAAGTCGATGTTATCTCTATATAGTTGCTCTGCGTACGTATGTGGAATTACCATAAAATATGTACATATTTTTAGACAAATAAGCCGACTTAGTCTATGCAGTTTACCAATCACAAATCAATAGACACGCACACAAATAGTACCAAGACTTGAGAAATTATTCTTTCTATCGTCTTTATCGATGAAAGTGTATCAAAGAAAAAACAAAAGTGTTAAACCAACAAATATTAGCGATCTAGTGGTAGAATCGTACACCACTCACGATAAATTGCATAATTTGAGAAAATTGATGAATTGAACTTTTTCATTTTTACAAAATCGACCAAATTCGTTGGTTTTAATATTTTCCCTCACCAAATAACGAATGGACTCTGTCTTTTTCTTATGAAGCATTTGTATTATTCTTTTTGTAAGTTGTCACTTGTAATTATGAACAATTGTAGAAAAAAAAATTGTATTTAGCTATGAATTTTTTCGTACCAAATAGTTGTATTATTCACTACAAATTTTATGTCGTCGCTATTTAACACCTTACATATTTTGTGACAATTTTTTTGTTGTCACTAAATCACAGATTGATAAGAGACAATAAAATCTTTGTCACCAATTATTTATATTATTAGTGACGAAAATAAATGTCATATTTAAATCTAAATTTTAATAGCTAAAACTTATAATATTTAACTATGAACTATAATTTGTCGATATTGTAACAACATATTTTTTTAGATGATTTTTTTTGTGTCCAAAAATGACTAAATTTTAAGACAAAAAATAATTTGTCATGAATTAGATACATTATTAGTGATGAAATAATATTTCACGAAATAACTTTAAATCTGTGACTAACACTACTTAACAAATGGCGCCAATTTATTTTTTGGTGGGAAACATTAGTGGACAAAACTTTGCTACGGATTTTTATGTATTGTCACTAAAAATATGTGTCTAATATATTTAAGCACGAAAAGTAAACTTTGTCACTAAAAGCGAACAATTGGTGACGAATTTGATGTCGTAGCTAATAATTTTATAGCTAGATATCATATTTGTTGTAGTGCGCTGTGCTTGGGATGATAGAGCGGGCTATTGATGCTGCCTTAGCTCCTATTAGGGCTGAGATGAGAGAGCACCGATATTTGATTGATAGCAATAGGTTGGCTCTAGATGCACTTACGGTGCGGGTTGAGGCTTACGAGTAGGGTCGGGGTGATTCTGCCACTGTGACGGCCCTAAAGACCGATGTTGCTGGTTTGAGAAGAGATGTGGACGAGCTGAAGTCCACCGGTGGAGATTTCTGAGGTCTCGAGCATTGATATTCTAGCCAGTTCTGAGGTTCCTCTGACTACTACGACCGGAGATGTTGTTAGGGATGATGACACAGATGTTGAGTCTGAGGTGGAGACTGATGATGAGGAGCTCGGTGTCCGTGATGATTTCATAAATGATGATTTGGCAGACCTTGAGGGTGCCATGGTTGAGACTGTTGTGCAAGCTTCCCTCAGAGAAATGTTGATGATGGGCTCTAATGGAGCCAGGGATATTGCTGATCCGGGCACTGATGCCTCGATAGATGGAGTTATAGACATGCAGACTTCACCCAGGCTTAGCCTGATAGAATGATTTTCTTTACTCAATTTCCATTACTTTTTAGACTTTTTCTTATTTCTCTGCATTTGAGGACAACTGCTATTTTTATTTGGTGTGGTGAGGTATTTCCATACCTATCTTTATTGGGTTGTTTTTGTGGATATTGTTGTGTTGGTCGTTTTGGTTTTGTGAATGTTGGATATTATCTTGTGTTTATATATATATATATATATATATATATATATATCATGGTTTTTGATCCGCATTGATCCATTGTTTTTATTGTGCAAATTATTTTGATCCGGTTTTAAAATTTTTGTCACCTCTCAATGTGTGTGAATGTGGTTGTTCTCTTGCAAATTTGATTATCGGTTGTGGTCAATACCGATGACTTGAATAGTGCTCACAATTAAACGATATGAGTGTGCGACTACGATGAGGCAAATTGAGTTACATAGGTCATATGTGAACTTCTAGCATCTCGTTGTGACTAGCTGATTATTGAGTTGATCTTTTGTGATGATCGTTGCACGCTACCTGAAAATTGTAGTCTTGTTTGATGATTGTGACGAATGCCATGTGTGGTGAGGTTGTCTTGAACTATGTGTTTGATGATACCTAGAACTTGCCCCGTTAGTCCAATTGATTGATTGAAGCGAGCGATTGAAATGATCTTAGGCAAAATTTGTGAAGAGTGAACCTAATTGGATAATATACCTCTTTGTGGCTACCTTGTGAGAAGTGTGAACCTTGCTTGGCACCCTTTGATCCTATCCTTTTCTTTGGAATAAACTTGAACAACTTTGACCTCTTTGTTTCATCACATACAACCTTCATGAAGTTTTGGTTCATTTGAATAGCCAAGTTAGGCAAAAAGCCTAAGTTGGGGGTATGGTTAAAAAAGAGAAAAGTAAAAAAAAGTGTGAAGAATCCCCCTTTGATGGAGTGTTTTGAAAAAGATGGAACCCCTCCATGTAAAAATAAATAGAGAAAGAAAACAAAAAGGTGAAAATGAAAAAATACTGAAAAAGAGAAAAGTTTGTGAAATAAAATGTGTGAAAGGAGTAAAAGAAGCGGGGTAATCCAAGGAGCCATGCTTAGTTGAATAATAGGGTGGATTGTGAACATGTTTGAATGTGAATGAAAAGGAGAAAAAGTTATTGTCAGGCCATACTTAATGAAGGTAGAAGCCATTAAGCCAAAATGATCATACCTTTACACTCAGCCCCGTTACAAGCCTTGTAAAGACCTTTGTGATCTTGAGTGAGACGAAAAGAATGTTGAATGGAAAACAAGGGCAAGCCTATGGGTATAATCATGCATGTGTTTATCTTTGTGAGTGTGAGAGTTGTATTTGATTCCAAGATTATAAATTGTTGATAAATTTGTGTGAGCATGGAATCATTCTTGGTGTGAGGGCATTTGAATGCTTTTGTTGAGCTAGAACTTGCATTTGAAGCAAGCATTGTGAGCTGGAATCTATTTGATAATGGTGAGTCACAATTTGAAACTTAGAGTGCACAATTGAACATTGTATGTGTAGTTTGAACCTCTTGTGTGCATTTGTGTTGAGTCTTGCGTCGCACTATTTGTGGACATCGTTGTTGAATTGATTAATCTTGAGTTTTACTTGAGGACAAGTAAAATTTTAAGTTGGGGGTATTGATGAGTCTTAGATTTCAACTAATTTAGGGCTTTATTTTCATAGTTTTAGTGTCCTCAATGCCTAATTTATGCTCTAAACTGATGTTAAAGTGTTGATTTGCAGCAAAGAAGGCTAAGGAGCAAAACAAGGACATTATCAGGTAAAAAAGAGCGAAAAAGCTGAAGAATTTGAAGGAAGGCAATCCTGGTGAACGCCAAGACTACTCGGTGAGCCACCGAGTGGTTCTTTAGCTCGCCTAAAGTTCCAGCGTGCCATACTTGGTGAAGAACCTACTTGGTGATAGAAATGGACAGTCGGCAGACTGCCGAACGGATCAGCGACCTCGATCCTGATCGCCTAAAGTCACAAAACCCTGAGGATAAAGAGCCAAGGCAAAGTGGCGATGGAATAGAGCAAAGGGCGCATCGCCAAATTAGTCGGCGATGCTCAACTTACTTCGCCTAATGGTCCTGAAGGCAAGGATTTGTGAAACTATAAATTGAAATTTGAAAAGTAGAAAAGAAAGTTCAGAGAGTTTTTGAAGTCTTTCCTGAGTTTTCCATTGTTGAACTTAGAGCTTTTGAGATTGGTTTTGAGGACTTTTCATTTGGGTTTTTTAATTAAGTTGATTTGAAGCATTGTAGAAACTTGGAAACAATTACCGAGTTCATGGCTAACATAATTGGTAATTGTTTCTTCCTTTTTATGATATGTGGCTAAAAACCCAAATCTAGAGGTGTGATCATGTGATTATTGGCTTAATTAGCTTATGGGTATTTTTCTTTACTGATTTAAATGCTTAATTGAAGTGGGTTTAATCAATGGATGTGTATTAATCTATGAATTGTAGTTGTAAATGCAATTTTAACTTAGTGTTCTGGGCTTGCTTGAGAAAGAGGTTTTAGAACCAAGGTTTCTCGATTGATGATTGTAGTTATTGGGTTGATGTGGGTTCAACTCGAGAGAGTGAATGTTAAACTCAATTTTGCCTATCTAGCTCGAGAGAGTAGATAAATTAAGGTTTTGGGTTGTTTATATTGTTAAGCTTGTCGAGATTCGAGAGAACTCACTTGAATCATAATAGTTGTTCGAGAGAAAATTATTGCATATAAAGTCTAGCCTACTTACTGAGATTTTGCAATTGTTAGTGAATTCTAATTACCCATATAGCGAAATTAGCCTATAATCGATCACATCCCCAATAATTTCTCTCTACTTATTGTTTCCCCTGTTTTCCCAATTGTTTTAGTTGTTAATTGACAAACTAATTCCCCCATTTGACATTTTTGTCACCCCTTTCGGTTTATCTAAATGTATTCGATAAATTTTATTCCTATAACCGATTAGACCACATTTATAATTTCATATCTGAAATCAAACTTGTACCACTCCTTATGGGTTCGACCCCAACTCTTCGTTGGGTTTTATACTAGATTACGATCGCCTACACCTAGTTTTGGATGAGGTGTAGTTGAGTGTTTATCCAAAGGTTGTCCCACTTTCCAAGGTAAGGACCATGAACTTCTAGCTTATGTGGATCCACTAGCTAATGCCTATCTAGACAATCCTATGTTGGCACATAGTTATGGGACACGGGTAATCGCCATCTGTCCATTCAATACTAAGCTTAACTTCCACGAAATAGTTCTTCATCATATTCATCTTATCTTTTTAAAGGAACTTAGGTAATCGCCTCTTGTCCTTGCATCATGTGACATGGGTAATCTCCTCTTGTCTTTCAATAGAGAGCATGGGTAATCACCGCTTGCCTCATTCTTAGAATAACTCCTTAACTTTGATTCATTTTAGGTGAGAAGACCTATGAACCTTAGAATCCTTTATGTGTGAAAACCTTTTACATTCCTGTATGAGGTAGTTATGTGAGCAACCCTTTCTAAAAAATTAACCACAATAACAACATATATGATTTTACTCTCAAAGCAATCCACATCATATCTCATCAATTTCATAAGAACATCTATAATTCCATAATTCAGCTTTTAATATTTCAAAACCCACTGTCAATTATCAATATTTAGAAAATATGAGTTAGACATGAGTTCATGGGGATTCATCTTAAAATCATGAAAGTACATCAATTCATGCAAAAAGTTCATAAAATCAACTAAGTAAGTCTACAATTAAAGGAACCCATGACATGGAAGAAAACCCAAACTCAATTGGGGAATCCTATCTTTATAAATTGGAGAATTTTGGAACTCCATGGAGGAAAGGGACCCATGGATGAAACTATCATACCTCAATACCAAAAGCTAAACTTCAATGGTGGAATTGGAGACTTAACTCTTAAACCTTAGCTTTTTTCTTCAACTTCTACAGAGAGAAATATTTGAGAGGACGACTTGTTCTTCTTTTAGGAATTTGAGGGAATGATTTCAATTGGGGAAATTTGGGGGTGACAGTAGTTATATAGGACTTTAGATGAAGGGTAAAACGACATAGTATTATGCTAGGATAAGTAGGAAAAGACCAAAAGTCCCTAAGAAACTAACTGCCGACACCATCAACGGTGGGGACCTATGGTCTGTGGTTCCACCAACAAACCATCCTAGTCGGCTGTCACTGGGTTCAAAGACTTTGATCTTTTGAAATTGACTGACAAGACCCACCCATGGGTCGTGGTCCCTACGATGGATGGTGGGTCCTGACCGTGGGTCTCAACTTTTGACCCAGGAATTCCTCTATGTCTGGGACTAATCTATGAGACCTATTTATGACTCATATACTGAATGACAGACCATCCTGGTGAACCATGGGGAAAGTACTGAAACTTGACATTTTAGGAAAACTGAACTCGCCAACCACGGGCCTACCTACGGTCCATGTGTCAGATGACGAACAGTTGGTGGCGTTCGTCGGTTTTGGCACCAGATTTTCTGAAGGACTGAAATTTTCTCTTTTCTGAATCCGAGGCGTTACAATGATATATTTATGTTTATGACTAATTCTATTGGTATTTTACTAAGCATCGAGAGGATTTTGTAACAACCCAAAAATCTAGTAAAACCAAGCTAGAGTCTAATGGAAATGAATAGGTGAAACTAGAGCCTCACATGTGAGTTTGAAGTTGGAAACTTGATTAAATGGTTTCCCGAGTGAAGGTTGAGGAATTTAGGGGTTAAACGTCAAGATACAACTATAACGCCCGAAAACTAGTGAGTTGAACTAGTGTGTTGTATAGTCTTGTAGTGACGTTTTGGAGTGTTGTATGAGGGTTAAAACTCATAGAAATGACTCCCGTACTTAGAATGACATGTTTAAGGGTTAAACTTACAGGTACGACTCCCCAAGGACCACCCAAGGGGTCCTTGAGGAGGACCCCAAAACAGTCCCTAAAAACTGACAAATTTGGTGACCTACGAGACCAATCTACGGCCAGTAGATCAATCTACGGCTCGTAGGTCATGGGCGTGGGTCAGGCCTGCACCAGGCCTGCAAATTTTAGTCTCAGTCTGCAACCACGAGACCCATTGACGGCCAGTAGACCCATCCAAGGTCCGTGGATGGGGATCCGTAGATGCTGCCAGCTTTTGGAGTTTTAGTTTTAAGTTAGGTGTTTGGGATTAAGTTAGTTATTTAATTAAGGGCTTAGGGGGTCGGTTAGTTAGTTAATTAATCACCTATATAAGCTAATAAGACCCTAAACTAAGTCATTTTAATAAGTCATAACCCAAGACCCCAAATCAAAACCCAACTACTCTTCCCTCCCAAAATCTTCTCTCTAGGACCCCCATTGAAGAACTAATAAGGAAATCAAGTTAGAGATTTAAGAAGGAGATTTTCACTACGAATTTGGAAGTATTCTACACCTAAGGTATGAGAGTTCTTCATTCTTGGTTAGCTATCACCAAGAAACCCCTTCAACTATGTTTTCAAATTCCCCAAATCTAGGGTTTTCAAATCTAGTCATGGGTCTTCTTCCAAAACGAATTCAATTGTTTAATTATGGTTTGTTATGATCGATTTTGATGATTTATGATTGTATTAATGGAATATTGATGATTTTTGATGAAAATCTCCCTTGGACCCAAGATTTCCCTTTCTTCCAAAATTGTGAACTAAGGTATGACTTGATTGATCATGGAAGCTTAATAATTGATTGTGTTTAGGTTTATTATGTTGTTGAATAATGATGACTCTCTATATAACATGGTAATTCTAGTAATTTGGGGTTGATCTTGATCCTTAGCCTTGAAAGACAATTTGCTAGGGTTGTAAATGTTGATGAAGATTGTTTATGAAATTGTTGATCCACTTGAAAGGTGGAGGTGTTTAATTATGATGTAGTTACTTGATGATTAGTATAATTCTACATGAATTCTTGATTAACCTAAGATTCTAGGGTATATCATGAAAGAGGCAAATTGAGGGTTTAGATGTGAACTTCTAAGATTGAAGAACTTCTTGATGAATTGCCTTAGATTAAATCGCCTAGACTTGAATTGGTTTAGGGTAATGCTTCTAAACATGAATTGACTTGATCCTGATATCATATGCATGTTTGTGAATACTTGAAGTATAAAGTGCCAATCATGATCTGATTAATGCATTGATGAGTTATTGGACCATGGTATTCCCTTATCTATTGTGCTATTGCTTTATGTTTGGGATGAGTTGGTCCATAGCCCTTGAAGGGTATATTGTGAAGGTTTGTGCATATTGGCAAGATTGTGTGTGAACTCATGATTTACTTAGAAGTTGAAAGTCCTATGACTATTGAGTATATTGTGGTATTGTTGAAAGGTTGTTCTTCCCTTACCCCTACACTTGATATTGTATGAATGGTCTAGGATGATTATAATGTTGTTGTTGTGTCATTGCAAGGACAATTACACACACACACACACTCCATGCATAAACATGATCATGATGTATCAATGGTGTTAATTGAAAATATACTTCTCATATGCACCTTTACACATTATTATGCATGAAATGTACATGACCATATTAATCCTATTGTGTTGATTGAAAGTGCATTCTCATGAGAACACATGATCTTGGTGTGAAAGTTATTCTCACATACTAATTATGATTCTAAAGTTGAAAGTACATTCTCACCTTTAATGAATCTATGAGCTATTTTGATGAATTGTATTGAACGAATGGCAAAGTATTCCTTCACACATGTAGATACATTTCAAAGACTAATAATGTATAATTTTGGGAAATAATGCTTAGCACCGAGTGGATATGGACAATGAGGTAAAGACCCCTCCGTTAATGCAAGAGGTTGGGTCATCCTTGTGAACTCATGAGATGGGAACTCCTACGTTTATGCAAGAGGTAAGGTTTGTAGAAGCAATCTCCCTATCCCATAAACTATGTGCCTAATGTTTCTGAATGCGTAATCAATGACACTCTTTTCAGTACAGGTGTCTACGAATCGTGCAATAGTATAGTAACCTAACCAAGGGTTGGGGTCGTGTCCCAAGGGAGCGGTTTTGAGAATTAATAAAAAAAATAAAATCTAGTTCTAAATAGTCGTAGTTAAAGACATTAACGATTAAAAATATTGTAAATTAGAGGGGGACACAAAAGTGTCAAATATCAATTTGGGGGTTTTGTCACAAGTATATAAAAAACAACAAAAACAACAAGAAAATCAAGTATGGGGAAGAGTTCTTGGGGTGTGACCGCAATAGAAGTTGAGATAAATAATTGGGTACATGCTTTCGATAGGAAATTTGCAAGATAATAGTGACTAGGCTAAGCTTTAGATGGAAATAAGCTCCCTCTCGGGCAACTTACCCAGTTTCAAATGTGTTCCTCTCGGACACCCATTTGCCGCATGAAGACCAGCCTACGCCTTACCCCACTCACTCTCTCGAGCTGAGTATTAAGATATGGGACTAGGGTTCACCCTCTCGGGCTGAACCTCATGTCGACCCACTCATTAGGCCATCAGTCTAGTGGTCTTAGTTTCGCGACCTCCCTCTCGGGCAAGCCAAAAACACATGGGTGGCTTTGTATTTTCAACTACAAACCCATTAAATTAAACCACAACCACTAGGTGAAATCACCATTAAAATACATCTAACCTATCAACAAGCAAGATCCAACAATAATATCAACACATATTTGCTAAATCACACCCCAAGAATGGGGGTTTTTAGCCACACATCAAGAAATAGCAAAATACACCTAAAACGATAGTGAAATCAAATGGGTATAAGAAATTAAACCTTGATTTAAGAAAAGAAAGAAGAATAGAGAAAACCCACTTCCAACTTGGGGAAGATGAACTCCTTTCTTCAAGTTTCCAAAACCCTCTCCAAACTTGATAGTAAAAATAAAAAAGTTATATTGTCTAATGATACTCAAAGTCTTTTTCTAAAAACTGATACTAAGCTATAATCCTCCACGAGTATTTATTGTTTTCAAAAATCTGTGATGCGCCAAATCACTCGGCGATTCGCCCTTTGGTGTAGTTCATCGCCGTCTTGCACTATCCTTCGGCATTGTCGTGCTCTGGGTCATTGGGCGACATAGTACTGCTTTGTGGAACTTCTCGGTGATGCGCCGACTACTCTCTTTTTCCACCGACTTGATCCTTTCCTTTAGGCTCAACACACTGGAACAAAAGGAGAAGTGAAATCCTTCGGTGATTCGCCAACTGGACTCGGCGATCCTCAGGCCTTTATTTTCTCGTTCTTTTCATCCCTTTCATTCCTTTTTGCGAAGTAGTGTCCATGCTTTCCTTCAATCTTCAAATACCTGAAACTTAAGCGTTTTCATCAGATATTGAGATAAAATAAGCATTTGAGGACACAATATCTATTAAAATATAGCCTTAAATGAGTCCATTTTGTGGACTCATCAACACCCCAACTTAAACGTTGCTTGTCCTCAAGCAAACTCAAGTTCAGCTGCTCAAAAAGGGTGTCTCAAATAGTGCTATACAAGACTTAATCATGAATGTACACAACAAGACTTCAAACTACTTATGCGAAGATACAATTGTGTACTCAAAGATTCAAGTTGTGACACACAATACTTTCTACTAGTGCAAGTTCAAGCTCAATGAAAGTATCTAAATGCCCTCACACAAAGAATGATTCCATATTCACACATAGAGGCTACTCAATTTAAGATCAGGAATCAGATGCAACGCTCACAATTAAAACGAGGAACACATTGCATGTTTTCACCCATAGGTTTGCCCTTATTTTCCATTCGACTTTCGGTTCGGCTTACTCAAGATCAAAAAGGTCTTTTCAAGGCCTGTAATGGGGCTGAGTGCATAGGTATGGTCATTTAGGCTTTGTGACTTCTTCATCCTCGTGAGGTGTGGTGTTCTCAAAACGTCCTTTTCCTTTCCTCTATCACTTTTTCTTCCAGTGCTTCTAAGTCATCCTTTCATTCACTCTCCACGTATTGCTTGGAAACCCAACTCCTTTTATTCAAAAATTGTAATAATATATATATAATTTTTTATTTTATTTTTATTTTTTAGAAGGAAGAGTTTCCATTTTGTTTTTCAATACCATGGTTTAGAGGAGACTTTTCTTGCACTTCTTGACTTCTCCTTTTCCTTTTCACCACACCCCCAACTTAGGCCAAAGGCCTAAGTTGACTATTCACTAAACCACAAATCAAGAGGATTATAGGTAGTGGGTCAAGTAAGGTCTAGGGTTCATCAAGTTTCTTCCTAAGAAAGGTAAGGCTCAAGGGGTGTTCGAAAGAGTTTCACACACTCACGGGTAGGCCACAAAAGAGGTATATATCAAATTTGTCTCACACTCTTTAAAGTTGCCTAAGATCATCTCAAGAGTACACCTTTCTAAATTAATCAGACTAATAAGGCACCTTCTAGGTTTATTTATGCATAGTTCAAAGTAAGCTATCCACACAAGGAATCGACACTTAAGTCAAACAGGACTACACACTTTCGCTAGTGTGCAACGGTCATTACAAGAGAAATCAATTTGGTACATGGCTAATCACAACGAGATTCAAAGAGTTCACATATTGCCTATGCAATTTCATTTGGTCTCGTCATAGACACACATTCATGTTCGTTCGATTGAGAGCACCATTCAAGTCATCAGTATTGATCTGAACCGAGACTTAAATTTGGCAAAAGAACAGCCACTTTCAACAAAAGCGGTGGCGAAATTTTTTGAAAAATGAATTTTTTTCGGAAGGGTCAAAATTATTTTTCAATTAAAAAAGAAGAAGTAGCCATGAGCTCAAACATCCACGAAAAGAAATATATAACACAATTTTAAAAATAGACAACCCAAATATCTACAGAGCACGAATCACAAGATCACACACAAAAGGTGTGCCTCACGCCACCGCAAATAAAAGCAATTTGTCCTCAAATGCAAATAACAAAAAATCCAAAAGGGAAAATAAAGAAAGACAGAGAGGGAGGTAAAGAGGGGATCCTTTCTAAGTAGTCACTCCATCTGTCTGGGAATCAGTGCCTGGAGTGACTTCCAGAGGGATCAGCTCCACTGGGTCCTTTGTCTTTTCCCTTATCTTCCTTCCCACCAGACGTGGGAGGTGTAGTAGCCTTGACTCTAGATGTAGCAGCCTCCTCATCTACCGCCTTCCCCTTAGCCTTCTCTTGTGCTGGTATGATTCTCTCAACAACTTTTGGCTTCGCCATATCTTTAATGTTGAATACGATAAAATTGAAGTGCTAGACAACAATGGACTCCCAAATCCGTTCATAGATCAACAACTAAGATACTTATGGAATGCATAAATATAGAAAATACTAACTAGGTGTGTGTTTGTCCAGTTTAAAAGTGAGAAAAAGTGAGGAGTTATATACTTTTAAAACCTTCTGTCATTTAGAGTTGTCCAGTACGCACCGATTCGGCGACATTAATCGCACCCGCTGACCTACTCTTCGATTCTTCGCATGGTCACTTACCCCGCCGATTTTCATAGGATCTTCAGTTTCTTGGGGTTCAAGATGGCGGTCTCAATCATGGACGCCGACCGGGTTGGCGATTCACCAAACTGCTTTTTGAGCTCTCTGAATTTTACAGGTTCCGAGTTGAAATTGTGTTGAGCACACCTTTCTACATTCTCCAGACACTTTCCTCATCTAAACCTGCATAACCAACACACCATTATTCACCAAAACAAAAGTAAAGCGATTAAATTGGTTTTGGGTTACCTCCCAAACAGCGTCGTAGTTAACGTCGTGGCACGAAGCAAGTCAATGCTCAAATATCCTTTTGGGGGTTGAACCTAGTGCAACTAGGTGATCCCAATTGTTCATTTGGATGGAGTTGGGGCAACATATGATCCAAGAGAGTTACAATTTGTTGGATAGATCTAGAGTGAGAACCGCTCGTCTGAGTTAGCACTTCTACATTTTCTCTAATCTCCTCTAACACTCTATCTTGCTCATTTAGCTTTTGGACAATGATTAATAACGTATCCTCGATACGTCTATTTTCATTGTCCATAGACCTTCTCTTGTTGATAGGTGATATGCATTTTATCTCCTTTTTGGACATCACATCCAGTTCCTCGACCGTTTGGGTCAAGTTATTCATTTGACCCATCCAAATGTTCAATTGCTGGTCCTTCTCAGTATCTTCGTTGGTTTTGGCCACAAGATCAAGGAGGTTAACTGCGGTCTCGTAGGAGTATCTCTCAAGACCACCCGGGATAAGTCGATCAATTAATTCTTTGTTTCCGAGATTAAGACTCCTATAGAAGTACTCCAGTAAAACTAGATCAGGAATTTTATGAGTTGGTCATTTCACCAACAGTGCTTTAAATCTCAGCCATGACTCATGAAGAAGCTCATCTTTCATCTGTTTGAAAGTCAGGATGCTATCCCTGAACATCATCACTTCCACCGAGAGGTGCTCTATTGATCCATAGTCATTAACCACACTCATATCTCCTATTTATGTAAAAACAAATGAACAATACAAAACTACAAATCAAGTAAGTAGAACTACAATTTAGAAGAACAACAATTCTACTAATCTAAGAATTATCAAGGAACACCTGTAACGACTCGGAAAATGATAGAGTGAAACTAGAGCCTCATATGTGAGTTTGGAGTCGAGAACTTAATGAAATGATTTTATTTGAATTTGACCCAAAAAGTTCTTAAAAATGTGCTTTGGAAGTTACCGGAAACTTGTT
>JAJONZ010001799.1:0-29908 GCA_029582445.1 Solanum paucissectum | reverse complement strand
AATCAATGCTTTGTTTTTTAGAAGAATGTGACAACATCTCTAATTGATCTACCGTTGTTTCTTTATTTGGTTTACTTAGAGAAGTCGAACTTTTTTTTGGTACTCTATTATAATAATTCCTCATGTCTATTGAAACTTGAAACTAAAATATTAAGTTGGTTATTTTTGTTATAAAATAAGAGAACGAGAAGAAAAAACAGAGAGAGAATTATTGAGATTCTATTCTTAATAATATTGTGATATAATTTGGATAAATGAGTCTCCTATTTATAGAGAAAGAAAACCTTATTCCATAAGGGAAAAGCATTAAAATTTAAGGAAATCTTATTCCATAAGGAAAAGGTATTAAAATTTAAGGAAATAATTCAATTTTAATTGAAAAAAATTCACAAGAAAAAGAATTAAATTTAAGGAAATCTTATTCCACAAGGAAAAGGTATTAAAATTTAAGGAAATAATTCAATTTTAATTGAAAAAAAATAGATAGTAGAAGAGGGATTTGAACTTGGGTCCCCTGGAGCCATTCATGATACTATCAACCACCAAGCTACTGAACTTTTATGTTAAAATTACGCATATTTATTTACTTAATTGAATTCAAGAAGTCAAAATAATTACAGAAAAAGAAAACAACCCTGCGGGGTCAAACCGGTACAAAGAGTAGGATTGAGCAGGCTATTGCCAACTCCACTGCGCATCACTTTGTTATTTTAGGAGGTCCAAATTCTATATATACCAATATAAAGTCAAAACTTTACGTGTATATATAGTATAATTTTTCGACGAAGGGTGTTCAATTGAACACCCTGGAGCCTACGTGGCTCCGCCCCTGTGGTCAAGTTGATTTTTTAAATGTTTCTTTTTGTGCACCACATCTTCCTTATCCATATTGCTCAAGTTAGGCACATACTCAATTGTGTGTATATCCGACTAGTTATCCTGAGCTATATGTGGCCACGCTCAATTATGTGTATTTTTTTTTAGATTTTAAAATTGTTGATACCGACACAGAATGTGATAGTCTCATTCTCTTGATATATATTTTTCTTTTTTGCGGGATCACAATTGTTAAATGAGTTTCGAACATTAGAAGTGTCATTCCTCTAAAATAATCACAAACGTGACCAAAGATAGAACATCTATACATCGAATCAAGAAAAAAATTAATAAAATCCGTGTTGTACCACTATTTTCTTTTTGTGACTTTCATAAATATCAAAGCAGATAAGCTACTTCAATTTGTGATGATTTTCAAATACATGTATAATTATTTATTTAAAGTTATATTTTATTTTATATTAATACTAACTTCATTTTTTAATTAAATAATCGTGTACGTATTACATGACTCAACATACACATAGAACTCACGTATTCAAGATCCTAGCATATTTTTAAAGATAAAACAATCAATACTCGATATATTAATGGGATTGGATGGGAAGTAAATAAAGCCTTGGGAACTCAATGCCTTGTACCCAAACTCAAGTACAAGTCGAACTGTGACAATACATATTTACATCAATTGCACAAATTAAATATACTATAGTTCAAAAGTAAGCAAAATTAAGGTAAGAAAACAAAGCCATTGCCATGGAGTACCAGCCAACGGAGGTGGTGGTGGATGATGAGCTATTTTTGTTGCTGTTTGTCCTAGCATGATCATGAGCACGATCTGATGGGATCGATCCATACCCCCTAGTTCCACGACGATGCCACGCAACGGTAGGTGTCAAGAGTATGCATATGATGATAGAAAGTACAAGCACAACCTTCGCAACACTCTTCATCTTTTTTGTTAGCTCCCACTGGTTATGACTAGAGGTCTGAAGGGATGAGAAATGTGTGAAGTATGTGAAACAAAGAAACTTCCTTTGTTGTTTTGTTTGATAAGGGCATATAAAAGTAGTGAAAGGAGATAAGGTGTGCCAAATCAGCATCTAAATTATTATTCGCAGTTGTCAAAGAAAAATAAGAAATGTTTTTTACTATATGAACAAATGGAAAGAAAAAAAAACACTTTTATGTGTATGTGCCTAGCTGGAGTTAAATGTTTATTTTCTTAGAGCAAAGTCTTAATATCATTAAGATATTCATTTAAGAATTTTTATTAGAATGACATTTCATCACTACTCCATCATTATATGATCAATTATATCATCAGTGCACCCATAACTATCATCGTTACAGTCAACTATCATTATCGCTAGCCATTATTTATAATTATTTCTAGACGCAGGTGTCCGTGCTAGCACGGGTTCAATATCTATTATTTTTTTATTTTAATTAATGTGATATACATAGAATTTAGAAAGCTAATTAAATAGATTTTTTAAGTTGTTAATTATTGTTTGTTTGCAAAAATTTAATGTGAAGAGGTCCATTAAGATGTCCATAATTAAAGTATTTTTTGTCATCGATCATTGATTTTTTTACTCAAAGTAGTTACAAAATATAGATAAATATTACCGACATTAAAAACAATAAAGCTATAACTAAAGAATATGAATTTAAAACTAAAAGTCATAGCTAAGATGGATCCCATAATTTCAAAAATATTATACACTAATTAAATTAAAGTAGAACAAAAGAAATATTTTTTTTAATTTTCTTTTTTTTGAAATACGCTGAAGCAGAAACGTCGACGAAGACGTACCTGCTTCAGCGTGAACTCTCTCTTATTTAATAAGAGAATTACCAATCACTAATACATGATTGACAATCATCCTCACCATCAACTTTTACTATATAAGGATCAGATATCACTCGTAATCTGTTATTACTACCATTAACTATCATTATCATCCACCATAATTATCTATGTACAACTATCACCAACTACCTAAAGAAGATTATAAATAAACTACGAAGTATGAGTTTCATACCTAAAATCTTTTAACTAACATCACTTTAAACAAAATTATGAACAAATAGTGGATCCGTACAACATAAATTTCCTTACTACTCCCTCCATTTCAATTTATGTGACACATTTTAAATTTTGAGATTCAAACAAGTCTATTTTTTACAGTAAATTTTTCATATATCTTTTAAAGATTTTGGATTTTCAATTATTAATGTGACTAAGGGGTGTCAAATGGACGGATTGGGTTGAAATTGGAGATATTAAAATAGGTTGATATAGAAATTGACTGTCTTGACTCGCCCAAGTTTACTTTGGACTCAAATAGCTTGGGCCAAAAATGGGGTTGGTCATGACCCGCCCAATTTGACCCGCTTAATCTCAATAATTTTAACATATTATTAATATTTATAACCACAATTTGAATTTAGACTCAAGAATATTTTTTAAAAGAACTTATAAGTGGGTAGATAAATCCTAAAACATATAAAATAGATAGTAATTCATACGTTTAATATATATATATATATATATAGAGAGAGAGAGAGAGAGAGAAACATACATTACATCAATGCAAATAAAATGTCACGACCCAGACCGTCGTGATTGGCACCCACACTAACCCTCCGATGGGAGAACCATTACTACAACCCAAGCTAACAACTTAACTAAATACTATGCATTTAAAGATACGGAAGCATGTTTAAATGCAGAGCGAAATAAGGAGTTCCCATAAACTCCGGTAATTTAACAAATAACTAAACAACTAATGCGGAAAAACAACCCCTATACCCTGAAAGTCAATGTACCAAAACTCTAAAGTTCAACAAATCTAAGAAAAAGGGTACAACCCTCAATCAAACATAAAAGTATCTAACAACAGTCTAAGTCCGAACAAAATGGACTAAACAGAATGAAGGACTCCATGGCAGCCGAAAGAACTAGCTCACCCTTGAAATCCGATCACGAGCACTACTCTCATAGATGAGGTCTGTCAGTAGCCGCCTGAAGATGCCCTGTACTCAACAAACAAAGAGCAAGTGCAATATCAGTACACAACCACATTGTACTGGTAGGATCATACGGCTATTCCAATAAGTGAAACATATACAAGTAACCACAACATAATAAAACAGGCATATACCAAACATATACAATATCACTCATCATTTCAGGATCAATGTACAATTCCACATTCTCAATAATACATCTATATGACAAGTCAATGGTCCTCTCATGGAATCCACACCCAAACATGTTAGTGTACCGTAACGTGGTACATGATCCAAGTTAGTGTGCCTGACGTGACACCCGATCCCATATATGCGCCGAAACGTGGCACCCGATCCAAGTTAGTGTGTTGGATCGTAACACTTGATCCATTCAACAAGCCACAATCACAATCACAATGTACATTCTCATAATCATATACAATCAAGTGTTGGTTCATGGCATACAATCATTCATTCATACTCATTTACGATTAGTGTGATCAATAATGCAACATTCGCATACATACATGCATTAAGATGAAGTAATTACTAACATACATCACACCAACATGAAAGCACAACCATCACCTACCTCGAACAAAGCTTGAACCCTCCTAAGAAACATGATTCTTCCCATTTCCGGATTCTTTCTGTTTGTTCTTGGTCTACAAACAATCAATATAACGCTAGGATCAATAAACGAGGGTTAATTACCCGGATTACAATAAAAAACATCAACCCTAGGCCAAGTCCAAGATCCTAATATGCAGCTAGGGCTTTTTTCCACCATCCAAGTCAGTTCCAAAACCCTCCCCCAACAATAATTACCCATTCACGCTAAGATCGGTTTCGGGAGTTTCACTCGCCCGAATTCAATTCCGTAAAGTCGTACAGGTTTCTTAATGTCTTAGATATCCACTCATGTAATCACATTCATTATTAAATCTCTTATCTGGTACTAGATTTCCCTAGACTTCACTGACTCCAAATTCGTCCAAATCTGGACTAGGCTAGGAATTCTCAAGTTACTACGGAAAAAAATTCCGGCCCAAATTTTTTTCTTGATGGATTTTCTATAACAATGAGAACATGTCGTTACATAAAGAGTCTTAAAACAACTTGAAATTGAAGATTAAATTGGGCTCAATTGAGGATTCTCTTATATGAATTTAGGTTTAAATGGGTTGAGAATTGAGATAGAACCCACTTCAAATTATTTTGAGCTCAACCCTTAAAGTTCTGGGTGGATTGGGCGGATTACCTATATTTGGACTCATTTTTTACACCCCTAATTGGTGACTTATTGTACTTTTTACGTAGTTTACAAATATATAAATTTTATTTCAAAAAAAAATGAAAATTTCATGCGCAATTTTCGATCAAACTTAAACTATTTGACTCTCGAAAAACAAAATGTATCTAATAAATTGAGTGACTCCAAACTTTTGCTATAACCGCCTTCAAAGAAAGAAGTACCTACAACGTGCATGCATTTTGAATGAAATAGTAATATGTTTGAATCACTATGATATTCAGAAATGAGAAACCCACGCAAACTAATCTCATGAAAATGTGAACTTCTCTTGCGTAAGGCACAAATATTATTAAAGTTCATAAATCATATATTATATATAATAATAAAAAGCAGAAATGGTTAATTGAGGTTTATACCCCGCATCTTAGCCACATGGGTGGGTATATAAATGCATTTCCTCCTCTTCCGCAGCGTTACGTGCTATATATCATTTTTATTTTTCATTTTCTGGCCACGTTCAACAACTCCTATGGTCAAAATAATGCTCTTCTAGTTCAAGAGAATAATAAATAAGAATTGGCCAGCCAATCAGGCCATATAGGTTCCAAAATTGTAGCTGCTGCTACCGTCTGTGACGGCGAGATAATTTGATACCGCACATTCACAACTCGTTTTTGTGTATCTTACACCAATTTTATTCTCACGATCAAATAATATTCACGTCTTTCAACATCACATTGCCAAATTCATCTCTCTATATATATTCACGTCCTTTTCTCTATTTCCAACACATTCAAATTACATATCCCAACAATATAACACGTACGAGATCAAATGGAGATTTCTATTTGCAAAAGCTTTATACTTCCCCTTTTAACAATTGTTTTATTCATCTCACTATCACAAACAGCCACAGCTGCTAATGAAACCTACACAAACTTCATCAAAACTAAATGCAACGTCACCACATACATTTCCCTTTGCCAAAAAACACTAATTCCCTATGCTTCTTCAGTGAAAACCAACACCACAAAGCTATGCAAAGCAGCTCTTGATGTAACCATAAAAGGCGCAAAAAACACCTCTACCACTGTCTCAACACTGAAAAAAAAAAAGGAACAACCAGAATTGAAGCATCCATAATTAAAGACTGCATAGAAGATGTGAAGGATGCAGTGTACGAACTGAAGCAGGCTGTTGATGCAATGGGACATTTAGGTGATAAAGATAAGGAATTTCAGTTGGCTAATGCTAAAACATACGCAAGTTCAGTAATAACAGATGCGGATTCGTGCACCGATGGGTTTTCTGGGCGGAAGGTAAATCTAAGTGTGAAGAAAATGATAAATAGTAGCATGGCAAATATTACCAAACTTGCCAGCAATGCCTTGGCGCTCATTAACCATCTTTATTAGAGACATTTTGATTATTCAATTGTGTATTCAGATTCTGACGTCTAAATTTTAATTAAAAAAAATGAAGCCTAAAGTTAGGCTATTGTGTGGGAAATTGTCTCATGCTTCCTGAAACTATAAAATTCACAGAAAATAATAATTAAGATTGAAATTAATATGAATTTATAGATCTTGTATCTTGATCTTAAATTTAATGAATTTTTATTTAATTTGGGTTTGAATTCAAGGGTTTGATGCTTGATCTTGAGTCTTTGTCTTGATCTCTGAAACTTGTAAACAAATATACTTGAATGCTTGTAGAGAAATTTATGGCGTTTGATCCATAAGTTCTCCCTGACTTCTTGTTAGACTTTTGGTCATTTTTCTAAATTATGAAGAACTCTATTTATTGCAGTATATAGGATGAAAAAGTTTTGATAAGGACAAGTACACTTTTCAGCCAATATATAAAATTTAAATGACATGATGATATTTGATTGATCGAAACATGCTGCAAGGCACATTTTCATTGGTCTTTGATTTGATTAATTAGGTATGATATGTCACCTTGAACACGTAACATGATCATATTGACTCTTTCACTTGACTTGATGTTCTACGTCGTGTCATTATTTGACTAGCACCAATTTAGGCCTCTGGAATAAGATAACATCCTAGACTTAGCATAACGAGCTTATCATTTGTAGCCCATTAAATAGTATTTTAATTAAAATGCATCCAAATAAGTTTATGGACTAATTTGATAAAATTTAAACGTCCACAGCTTCTATGTAGTATATAAATAAGTATATATATCCTGATTTGAGATCCATTAAATGGATTAATTTATCGAAAACTAACTTCAAGCCTTGCTGAAATGGATCAATCTCCATTATAAATGCATGGATACTTTTATCTGCTCACACAGGCTGGAAATAAGCTCCACTTGAAATTAAATAAGGTTTCTTTATTTAATATATATATATATGATCAGCTTCACATGTGTTAAACGATATATGCATTTATGATCTGTACAATTTTCTAAAAAGCCATACCAGGCTTGCGAATTTTTATTAGAGGGGGTGTTTGGTTAATCTTATAATCTCATCAAATTTACTTAATTCTAAGTATTTATCGATTTATTTGCATTTTGTAAACATCAAAAATGTTTATTAGTGGAAAGGATCCTAAGGAATAACTTTTGTGATTAATACTACTACTAAAAGTTTTCTTTGTTTGTGTGCCAAAACCTTAAATAAGAGAGAAGGTGAAGAAGGACCCTAGGACCACCAACAAGTTAAATGTATGAGACTGTTCTTTCCGATTTGATGATTGATAAGTAGTGTTTCCTCCAAATGGGACCCTACATGAAGCTCTAATGCGAATATCTGATAACAAGTATGAAAATATAAATAAAATGAAATGACCCTAGAAAATAATAGGCCAACAGGCATAGAGTTTTATATACTCCCTTCTCTTATTCATGTTTGATTTAACACTCTTTTTAAAATAATAATGTTTTATTATATTACTTAGTTATTATAAGTCATTGATGTTGGAGATGCATTAGAAATAGTTAAAACATTAATAACAAGGTAAAATAAAACAAAATATAAATTATTTCTTAATTTAAAAAAATAAAAATTATTTTTAATATAATGTAATAAACAAGTCAAAATAAGGAGTACGTACGTAACAAATGTATATCCTGATTTGAGATACTTCCCTACTTTAAATGGCTCTAATTTGTCGAAATGCTAACTTAAAAAAATTGCTGAAATGGATCAAATCTCGATATAAATAGATCGCTTTTTTAATTTGTTCACACAAGCTGGAATGAGCTCCACTTGAAATTAAATAAGGTTTCTTCATTTAAGAAATATATCTATGACCCTCTTCACATGTGTTAAACAATATATAAAGGGAGTACTTCTGTTAGAACTTCACCAAAAATAAAATCACATAAATCGGCAATAGTGAGAATAGTATGCACGATCAAATAAAATATGAAAAAAAAAGAATATCATGCCACTAGAAATTGATAGTAACTCAATTCAAGCATGATTTTAAACGATTATCTACCTTATAGTAACATTGTTGATGAATGTAGGTACTTGATGCAAAAGTTGAGAACTCTAACGTTAAACCATAGAAGTTAGAACAAAATAGAGTAGTTGATGCAATAGCGCTAAGGTGCCTGGGGTAGTTTTTTGGAATTCCTCCGGTGTGTGCTGAAGAAGCATTCGAGGTAAATACTTTTTTTTGTTAGACAAATGAATGTCTGAAATATGGATACTTCTGGCTAACTAAGGGCCCCTATCTCTAATAGAGAAAACTCCCCGGAACACACCAATGTAATATTTTAACTATAAATCACATAGTTTTAATATGAAATTACAATCTATCCTTATTTAGTTTGTAATTACACCAATAATAGGGATTATTGGAAATAAGGGAAACATAAGAAGTGTACTTCAGTAATTTTTCCATATTTTAATATTTTAAAATTTAATTCTCTACTCCCTCTGTTTAATATGTAATAGTTGTTCATTTTCTGAATTGACACAGAAATTAAGAAACGGTAAATGATAGGGGTAACTTTATCAAATCACCCTTATTAAATATAAGTCATCTAAACATTGAAAAATGAATAGTACTTAATACCAAGGGTAAAATAGTCGCAACATGACAAAGTATTCATTAATTTTATAAATTGTACAAATATTATTGGACATTTCAAAATATTATAATGGACAAGTAAAAAGAGTCGGAAGAGAGTACGGAAAAATCTTTTTGGCCAGAATGTTATTTTACTTTTTAAAATATATAATGAGGAGAAAGAAAAGTGGGAAAGGGAAAATGTTGCACCAACTCCACCTATAAAAAGCTTAACTAATTTCACCTACTCTTACAATAGGCATGGAGCATCAAACATCCATTACTCCTCACGTTCTCATCTTCCCTCTCCCTTTACAAAGCACAATAAACTCCAATCTACAATTAGCTGAGCTCTTATGTCTTGCTGACCTTAGAGTCAGTTTTCTCAACACAAATCACAATCAGCATCGTCTCGTTGGTAACTCCAATGTCGAATCTCGTTTCGAGCAATATCCTGGATTCCGATTCCTTACAATATCCGATGGCCTCCCAGATGACCACCCGCGTTCCGTCGAACAATTCGGAGACATTATCAGCTCCTTGCAGATCATGGCCGAGCCTTTCCTTAAACAAATCCTTGTTAAGGAGCCGGTTACATGTGTTATACTTGATGGTCTGTTTTATTATGGTGTGGATATTGGAAATGAAATGGGAGTTCCAGTTATTACATTTGACACTGTTAGTCCTTCCTGCTTTTGGATTTATCTTTGTTTGCCCAAACTAATCGAGGCTGGAGTTCTTCCCTTCAAAGGTATTTTGTCTCCCTATTGACAATTAAATATATCTCCTCTCTTTATTTTCTCCGTTATTAAAAAATAATATATGCTTTTTAAATAAGAGGTATAAATAACATTATTTTTCTTAAGAAATAGTATTAACATCAAAAATATGCATTTAGACAACCTAGGACATTTAGTACTTCATTGTTTAAAAAAAATGATTCAATTTCTTTTTTAGTCTGTTTAAAATAGAATGACTTTTTTTTTTTTTTTTGCAACATTTTAACTTTAACTTTTCACTTGCCATGTTTAAGGCTATAAGATTAAATAACATTTTGGTACATTTGACAACTTTAATTTAAAACTATAAAATTAAAAAGTTTTTTTTTTAAAATTTCATTCCAAATCAAACTAGGTCATTCTTTTTTAAACGAAAAGAGTAACTAATTCATGTTTATTGGTCAAATTAATAAACAGTGAATAATGATGATTTCTTTATTATTTTAGCTTTCACCTCCCCCAGTTAGGCATGCACCCTTGTCTTCCCCTTGGTCACTGTTCCCAAGTAGGCATTAAACGATTAATTAACTTTGAAATATTATTTGCTCCACTTTTAAAGAAAGGAAAAACCAGAAATACTCCATGCTCCTTTTTAGTTGTCGAGAAAATTATTGTATTTTTTAAAATTTTATCTTTAGCAATAATAATTCTAGAATTAAGTGGATAAAAATATATTAATCAGGTTATATTTTTAATTAACTTTTTCTTAAAAATGACAATTAAAAGAAAATAGTAGAAATTTGGAACACTACGATTGTAAATTTAACTTCATATTTATTTCTTTAATTAGGAAACGACTTGGATGCATTGGTAACACATTTACCAGCCATGGAAGGTCTTCTTAGACGACGAGATCTTCCACACTTTTGTCTTTTAGATTATAAGACCGATCAAAATTCTCAAGCCGTCTTTAAGGAGATTGAGCGTATCCCAAAAGCCCATGGACTCATATTAAACTCGTTTGAAGATTTAGATGGGCCTTTTCTTTCTAGTGTTCGTTCTTACTTTCCTAAAACATATGCAATTGGACCATTGCCATTGAACTTGAAGACTAGACTTGCTGCTCCACTATTGTCATCCTCAAATAGCATGTGGGAAGAAGACCATACTTCTATAAAATGGCTCGACGCGCAATCCAATGGATCCGTAATTTATGTAAGTTTCGGAAGTCTCACTGTTGTTTCGAGAGATGAGATCATGGAGTTTTGGTATGGACTAATGAATAGTAAAGTTAAATTTTTGTGGGTTATGAGGCCTAACATGTTGAAGGGAGATGAATCACATGATCAATTTATGAAGGAACTTGTGGAGGGTTGCAAAGGAATTGGTTACATAGTGAGTTGGGCTCCACAAAAGATGGTACTAGCCCATCCATCCGTTGGTGGGTTTTTAACCCATAGTGGATGGAACTCGACACTGGAAAGCATCATTGAGGGAAAGCCCATGATATGTTGGCCTCAATATGTGGATCAAAGAGTTACAAGTAGACTAGTAAATGAATTTTGGAAGATTGGGTTAGACATGAAAGACATTTGTGATAGATTCGTCATAGAGAAAATGGTAAAAGATCTTATGGAAACAAAAAAGGATGAGTACAAGAAATCGGTTGAGAAATTATCAAAACTGGCAAAACTAAGTGTTCAAGAAGGAGGTTTATCGTATAGTAACCTCAATTGTCTCATCAATGACATCAAAGGGTTAACTAGAACTGTAGAGAATGGGAAAATGCATAACAACGTCACAAGCTACTAGCTAGAGAAAATAATGTGTTTGTGTTGTTTTTGTTTTCTTCTTCAACTTGCTACTTCGTAATTTCCTTCACATTTTATTAATGAAAATTTGGTTTGTAAGCTTCTCTCAAAATTTAATAAACACTGGATGTGAAGCCTCAAAAAAAAAGTTCGTGAAATATTAAGGTTTGTTCATGTTGAGGCCAACGCTTTTAAAAAATATTGAATGTGTTCAAAGGGAAACCCACTTATCCAGATGCAATCAATCCTTACTTATGAATCACACAGTTTTTCATGCATATGTTTTAACAATAGTCATTCCCTATTCATGTGGGGGATTGTTGGGTTTTAAAGCTGTGAACAGGAAATGAAGGGTTGTGACTCTCCTGAAGGGTTGTGACTATGCCAAAGGATTGTGACCTTTATGAAAGGTTGTGTCCTTTCTAAAGGGTTGTGACCATTTGAAAGGTTGTGCTTTTTCAAAAGTGTTGTGACCTTTTTGAAAAGTTGTCTTCTTTCCTAAGAGTTGTGACCTTTACCCTTTGTTGGCTATAAATAGAGAGGTTTTCTCTCATTTTTTTGCATCGAATTCTTCCCTTCTTTTGCATACATTTCTTACAAAGCAAAATCGATCAATCATGTCTGTGTGTGTGATTCGTTGCTGTCATTTTGAGTTCGTTGAAATTATCAAAGTTTGAGGTACCGCTACTTCTTTAATGGTTAATCTGTTTTATCTTGGGAGGAATTAACCTGCAACCTCGGGTACTTGAGGGGATTAAATTTCTTAAGGACGCGACACACAGTGGGTTCTGTGGACTCAGATAGTTCTTTGTGTTTTTCTTTTCATCTTTTATTATTTATGGTTTACTAATCTGAATACAAGAGGTAACACCAATTGCGTGTGGATCAATCAAAATAATATCATATATTAAATTAATGATAAATTCAGTTGAGTGATTTTACTGATACTAAACATTTAAGTTGAGTGATTTTACTGAAACAAAATAAAGCTTAATGACTTTGGTAAATAAATTCTCAAAGTTGAGTGACATTAACTCTTTATTTCTTAAACTTCCTGTGTGATCATATGGTGCCACATAAATTGGGACGGAAAGAGTAATACACAAGGACGACCTTAGGGGTTAAGCCAGGTAAAATCGAGAGGATTCATCCAAACTTCATTCGGTGAAAAATTACATTATTTATATATGATTAAAATTATCTTTTATGAATATAGTAGATGTTGAACTTCCTTTAACTTCTTCGTGCCGACTTGTGTAAGCGTTGAGATTTGAAATTAAACACACAATAATGCAAAATATTTTGACCGTCTGGAAGACTATAGAATATTTAATGACGAGATAATGAATATATTGGAAAAAGGGCATAAAAAGGTAAATATAAGAAAACTAATATGAATTCATGATAATCATCGAAATACAAATATGAGGCAACAAAATAAATAATCATCAGAATATAACTATGCTACAATCAACTTAAATAAAATTTAATTTCCCAATTATTACAATGACCCGCATACTAGATAAGATTAAAAAAAATATGTATTTTTACCCAATAAATTATTTTCAAATCTATCAATAAATAAAGTTTGTTTATTTATATAATATAATTTCTTTAGAAATAGCGTGGGTTCCAAAAATTGCTTTAGCGCCTTATAGTTAAGCCTGCCCTGAATTTGGAACATGGGAATAATGTGCGTCAACGGCTTTGGTGACTGCAGTAACAAATGCCTTCAACATATAGGGATATGGATTATCCTCATTCTGCTTCTCATACTCTAGCTTTATCTTCATAAATTCAGCATCATTATTTGATAGAATTTGGATAGTAGTCCTAAGGGTCTTGTACACCTCCATTATATCTCCTCCAACCACATTATATTTTGATTGACTTGTTTTTCTCATCTACTGCTTCCACCAATTCCTTTGAACTTGTTGCCTTACCATCTTCACCAAAACATATAAATCATTCTCAACACACTATATCAAAAATGATGATCTTTAGCAATAATTAATTAGTGATAATAACATAATTACTGTTAAATATGTATTTTTTGTGTCAATTAACACACTTTGAATATGTTCTAAAGCCTATAACGACATTGGATCTAGTGGAAATTAACTACTGCCGGTAAAAAATTTAGCACTCTTTGTTAATGTGTATATTTATTGTCCTCTAAAAGTTGTTTTTATCATAGAGTAGTAAAAATTAATGCATCAAATTTTATATATAATTGACTTGTTTTTCTAATTAATAAGCATATTGAAGAGTAGTTGAGTACTAGAGATTAGTTGATTTACCAACGAAATAATATGCCATGAGAACGCATCCAACTTGTCCCCAGTACTCTCTTCAAGCAAGTCAATTTTTTGGAAAAATTGGGAGCATATTTTAGGGAGATATTCTTTGTTGACCACTCAATGCCATCCTTAATCTATTTTTGTGATCGAAGCTAAAACACTTCTATTCGATAATCCCACCTAGAAATAATACTTAAGCTAAGTAGGAAAAAAAAACAAGAGAGTAACACACCTTTATTGCACACAACTTATTGCAATATTACTCTCACATTATTTTCTAAAGCAACACTTTTATTTATAGCAAAAGAAGTCATAATTGTAACCAATCAAAAATAATTGCTCACAATTATTTCTAAACGATGTGAAATAGATCATTTATATCCTCCGATATATTAGGGATAAAAATACCCCAACAGTTATTCTAAGCTAGTGTTTGGTCATAGATTCCCAAATACTTTTGGGAAATATTATTTGGGTGAAAATTTGGATGAAATTTCACTATATGTTTGGCCATAGTATTTGGGAAACATATTTCACTTTTTTAAGAAATATGATTTATACCCATAAATTTTAAAAACTATCATTACTTCCACAACAAATCTATTGGATCTTCGTTTCAACAAATAACAAGAAGTGTCCATGACACTGGAGCAATGTGGTAGTTCAGAGTGAGTGCAACAAGCATCATTCCATATATCGTGAAGTAGACGAAGCAATTTTGTTACCCTAAACCGATTGTTCATCATTTTCATCAACAACCATATCATCACTTTCATATTCACTGAATATTTCATCACTGCTTTGGTGTTCATGCAAAAAATTATGTAATACAACGCAAACTACTAGTCTACTATTATAGAAAATGTTTTTGTAAAAAATAAAAGTTCGGTGTAGAATTTGAATTTTTAAAAGCTCCCAAATAATGAGATTTGGCTCAAATACCAGTTTTTTCTAGTATTTGAGAATTTGGGTTATTTGCAAAAATATTTGCCAAATAATGACAAATTGTATGGACAAATACTATTTGCCAAATTTTCCCCAAAATTTTACTTGGGAAATCTATGGCCAAACGGGTCCTTAAGAAACCACAAATACTCTCAAAAGTTAACAGTGATGTGGCAAGCCATGTGACACTAATTTTGCCACCTAAACTTGCCAATTAGGATACCCACTAAAATATGAATCATTAATTTTGACTCAATTTATAATCCAACCCTAACTCATTCTTGCTAGACCCGACCCAATAAAATTAAGGGGCAACTTTGGGTGGCGAAATTAGAGTCATGTGGTTTGCCAAATCATTGTAATTAACTCTTGAAGGTATTTGTGATCTTTTGAGATAACGACAAAGACATTTTTTTTTATCCCAAAACACAATAAAGAATATAAATGGTCCGTTTCAGATAGTTCAGATGCAATTTTGTCCACCCTTTTCCGGGTTGCAAATTTGATGATGTCAAAAAAATTATACATCTTTAAAGACAATAACATTCTTTTATTTTACCCAATTCAATATAATATTACTTTCACATTATTTTCTCCGCCAATACTCCTCTTTATAGCAAAAGAAACAATATTTTTATAACTAATAAAAAATAGTTAATTCTGACACATTACAACTTGACAGGAAAATTGATACATTGCAAATTGCAATTCAAATTTGATAGTGTCACAAAATTACTAGACTTTTAAATAAGCAACGTTTTTTATTTTACACAATTCACATCTCTGCCAATATTCCTATATATAGCAAAATAAGCCACAACTATAACCAATAAAAAAAAATTGATTCTTTTACAACTTTGCAAATTGACAAATTGATACATCGCGAATTGCAATGCAAATTGCTCTTCTTACAAAGATGTAGAAGCCAATAGTATACGTATTTGCGCAATACACCTAAAATTTTAGAGTATTTTTTAAAATTTAATCTAGTTGGTCATATTAAATTTTGTAAGCGGATCCTTAAAACAACGATTAAAATTATTTTTGCACATATTCGAACTATGAAAAAAGCCTTTAATTTAATATCTGCGATGGTAGAATATCACATTTGTATGTGATAGTTGTATTTTTTAATTAAATTTTTTTGACTCGAATACCCAATAATTTGTAATAGATCAAGAGTTTTCTAAAAGTACAGATTCAATATGTTGATGGTACTTACTAGGGTTGTACATGGCCGGATTGATTCGGTTTTTTCAAATATCAAACCAAATTATTTGTGTCGGGTTTTTAAATTTATAAACCAAACCAAACTAATAAAACTCGGGTTTTTCAACATCGGGTTTTTTCGGATTTTTTTGGATTTTTGGATTTTTTTCGGGTTTTTCCAGTAAAGAATTCATACAAACATATAATTTACTTGTACTTCAAATATTTCTTTAGTCCTACCAAAATACAACTATCTAAGGTGTTTCTTAAGAAAATAACACAAAATATGATATAATTAATGACACTAAAATATCCAACAAAAAATAATAATGAAATCGCGTAAAATAAATATTGCAAATTAATAAGTCATAATGAAAATGATCATAATTTAAAAGTACTAAATCATGCTAAAATAAGTTTAACAAGTATTAGTTACATGACTAAATATTAAAGGAAAATTAAAATTAGATTATGTATTTTAATTGTGTGTAAAACTAAAGAACAAATATTCAATATTATTGTCATTCTTAGTGTTGAATTGATTTTCTTTTTGCATTAGTATTAATTTGATTTTGATTTAAGTTTTATTTTAATTACCAACATTTATGGACTATATTCTTTATTGGACTATTCAGAATTCTAAGTTTCAAACTTGAAATAATATATTAAAAGACAAAAACTATGAAAAAGTATAAGAAATATTTGAAAATTATATCAAAGTAAATATTTTTATGTATAAAATAATATTTTAAAATTATATATATAATGTCGGGTTGGTTTTTTTTAGTTAAAACCAAACCAACCCAAATATAGTCGGGCCTTTTTTTCCAATACTAAACCAAGTCAAAACAAACCACTAGTCGGGTTTTTTTTTCAGTTTGATTTCGGTTTTGCACACCCTAGTACTTACCCCTATCCTATTGCACATATTATTCATACTACTAAAACTAAAAAAAACTCCTAACAAAATAGGTAACTATTTTTAGTGTATGTTTGCAATAAATTTTAAAATGACAAAAAATAAATTGCAATCACAAATAAAATATGAAGAAACAAGAATATTTTATTGATAAATCAATATGGGTACAATTTTGTTCCTCGGCCGTTAATGGCGTATTTCTCGAATTAGGATAATTTGGATTTGATCACTTTATGAATATTCCATGAATTTGCGGAATATTCTAGACGTCTTTTCTAGGGAACATAATACTTCTTATATAGACATGAACTAGGGTTTAAGATTGAGTAACCTCCAAGAATTCTAATTGAAATTGAACACACCTTAGACCATCTCCAACCCAAAACCAAATTTTACACCAAATCCTTATTTGGTGTAAAATTTGGTGTTTTGGAGCTCCAACCCAACACCAAATTTTACACCATTTTGGTTTGTGAATAGTGTTACACCAAATTTGGTGTAACACTATTCATCACACCAATTCACTTTATTGAATATTTTAATATTATTTCATTATACAAAACTTTTAATTAAATATTATATAAATTGTATGTTTTAATTAAATCTCTTGTATATTTAATTATTTTCTATGTAATATTTTTATAATATTAATTTTAGATATAAAAGTTAGTTTTTCTTATAAATTAATTTATGTTAATTCTACTATAAATTATAATTGGATATAACTACAATTAACCTTCACAAAAATTAAAAATGCAAACATATAAATTATTAAACAAATAATATAATGTACTTATAAAATAACCGAAAATGATAAACATTCAACAAAGTAGTAATTGACATACATCAAAATTGAAACATAAAATACATAGTAATTTTAAAAAGTACAACAAAACTTGATAATTTAAAATAATTTTTTCAATTATATAATGTTTATTTAATTGTATTTCATTAATGATTTCACTTTTATTTGTATTATCCATTATTATGTATAATGTATAATATTTTCTAGCAATTTATATTATTTAAAAAATTATGGTGTAAAATAATTTTATATTAAACGACTATAAAAGAAAATAATATGAATTATATATGGTGAATGTTTAGAAAGAATTTGTTTTATGAAATAAGAAATAATAATATAATAATGAAGAGAGAGAAGTGTAAAATTCGGTGCAGTGGATTGGAGTTGATTTACACTAAAATAGTGCTCACACCAAATTTAGTATAAAATTTGATGTTTGGGTTGGAGATGCTCTTATAGAGTTCCAACTCAAATTGAACAGTAGAGCCCAACAAAATTTCAATATTTACTGTGTGATAGAAGCATTTAATTAGCTCTTAAATAATATTCTCTACTACAAAAAGATTGCATATTAAGGTGCAAAAACTACCTATAAAGCTGCTCGACAAGACAACAACTCCATTCATCAGCTATGTAATTTTAAATTTAATTGGACTTGTGGTTAGATATTTACAAAAACATACATAATATATATATATATATGAGAACACTAATAATCAGGTAAACAAAATAAATTTGAAAGAGGATCATTATAAAATCACCTATCGTGACATTTTCTAATAATAGGACGTACCAAAAAAGTTGTTTTTTCCGTTTTCAAATAAAACATGGAACTGAGTCATGTTAACAGAACTGTTATGAAGCAAGGAGTTAGTGTAGTATTAGCTATAAAATCTGTTAGTATGTGTCAGATACAGTTAGTAAACTAGTTACAACTAACTATAGTTAAGTTAAGTCTACCATTCTAGTTAAATGCTTAGATGTGATGTATTATAAATAGAACAGATACTACCAAAGATGAAGTATTCATTCATTTTAGTTCTGTAGTTCAATATAGATTTGTTTCTCTCTTCTTCCTCAATTAGTGAATCTCCATTACTGATTCTAACATGGTATCAGAGCCCGAGGTATCACTCTGAGTATCTCTCTGTTTTCAGTGCAGCAGTAGGCTCGTGAAGGAGTAGCGTGCATTGTCCCAGAAGCAGTGAAGATCAGAGTTCATTCGAGTTTTTTTTTTTGCAATGGTGGATGCAACTGCCATTAATTCAGTTACAGGACCTCTTTCAGGAACTACGGGAGTTCATACAGGAGTCGATGCTCATCATCCTCTTCATTTGCAGGCATGTGATACTCCAGGTAGTTCCTTGGTCTCAATTCAACTCACTGGATCTGAAAATTATTCTCTATGGAGTAGATCTATGAAGATTGGACTACTAGGAAAAGGGAAGTTAGGTTTCATTACTGGTCAGTATTCAAAGGATAAGTTTGTTGTCTCATTACATGACCTTTGGGAAAAATGTAATGCCATAGTCCTGTCATGGATTATGATCTCTGTAAGCAGGGAGCTGTTAAGTGGAATAGTCTATGCTAGTAGTGCTCAGCAAGTATGGACTGACTTGAAAGAGAGATTTGACAAAGTAGATGGCTCTAGGATCTTCTATTTACACAAGGAGATTGCCACACTTAGTCAAGGAATGTTGTCTGTGTCTAGCTATTTCTCCAAACTCAAGGAATTGTGGATGGAATTTGACTCTCTTATGCCATGTCCTGGTTGCGCCTGTGAAGTTTCTAAGACTTATGCAGCTCATTTTGAGTACCAGAGGTTGATGCAGTTTCTCTTAGGGCTAAATGAGTCTTATAATCAGTGTAGAAGTCAGATTATGATGCAGGATCCAGCACCTTGTGTGAACAAGGCTTACTCTCTGGTTATGGCTGAGGAAAGTCAGAGGATACTTGGTAAATCCAATGTTGTAAGTGCTAATAATCATGGTTTGGTAAATGATGCCATGGCATTCTTCAGTAATAATAAGAGTCATGTACCTAGATCAGGCTCTAGTTCATACTCAGGACCTAATCCTTCTTCAGGATCTGGTTTTAGATCTCATCAAAGATCTACCAGCAATCTCTATTGTGACTACTGCAATTGGAAAGGTCACATCAGAGCTACTTGTTATAAACTTCATGGTTATCCTCCTGACTGGAAGGGTAAGAAGAGAACACCACCTGGATCTATTCCTGCAGCTAATCTTGTGGGTGCTAATGCTAGTAATATTCAGCTGAGGCAGTATTCAGCAAATACTGGTCAAGGATCAACTCAAAGTGCTATTGGAATGTCTCACAGTGGTAGTTTCTCTCCTACTACCTCTCATACTTTTATGTCTAACAGGCAGTCTCCACTAGCTCATTTTGACCCACAGGCTCAGCAGCATCCTCATTTTTCTCCACAACAGTATCAACAACTTCTACACATGTTGGATCAAGAGAATGAGAAGGCACAGGCCAATACGAACTGTGACAATCTGATGACATCAGGTATGATGCATTCTGCTAATAATAATAAGTGGATTATTGACTCTGGAGCTTCTCAACATATGGTACACAATGAGAATTTGATCACACCACAAGTCTCTTTACAGAATAATTCATGTAACAAAGTTCATCTACCCACTGGTGCACTTGCTCATGTTACTCACATTGGTTCTTCTCAGGTCCTTGGAGGGACTGAGATTTCCAATGTTTTGCATATTCCTACCTTCAATTACAATTTGCTGTCAGTATCTAAACTAACAAAGGAGCTCAATTGTTGTGTCCTCTTCTATCCTAATTTTTGTGTCTTTCAGGACCTCTCAAATGGGATTGTGAGGGGGACTGGCAGACTGGAGAATGATTTGTATGTTGTGCATGCTGATAGTCAGCTGATCTCAGGAGATTCCTTGAAGTCTACACAAGATTCAGTTCACGTAGCTAATGCAGTTTCTTCTTCTCAGTCTTGTAGCTTAGATATATCTCTTTGGCATCAGAGACTAGGTCATGTGCCTGTTTCTACTATCAGAAAACTTAGTTGTTTCAAACATTTTCCATCTAGTTCTTCTACCATTTGTACTGTATGTCCATTGGCTAAGCAAGCCAGACTATCATTTCCTTTGAGCAATACTACTACTACTGCATGTTTTCAACTATTGCATGCTGATGTTTGGGGTCCCTATAGAGTTCCTACTCATGATAATAAGAGATATTTTCTTACTTTGGTTGATGATTTCTCAAGATATACATGGCTATTCCTGCTAAATTCTAAGGCTGAAGTCATTGTTGCTTTAACTCAGTTCTTTGCAATGGTGAAAAATGTATTTTCAACTCAGATCAAAGTGCTTAGATCTGACAATGGGTGTGAGTTCTTCAACTCACAGGTCACTACTTTACTGCATACTCTAGGTATTATCCATCAGAGTTCATGTACCTATACTCCTCAGCAGAATGGAGTTGTGGAAAGAAAGCACAGACACATCTTAGATATGGCTAGGTCACTGAGATTTCAGGCTGGTTTTCCCCTTCGTTTTTGGGGTGAATGTGTTAACACTAGTGTTTACCTAATAAACCGACTCCCATCTACTGTGCTGCAAGGACAGACTCCTCATGATTTGTTGTATAAAGGTCCCCCTGTACTTGATCATTTAAGGGTGTTTGGATGTCTTGTTTTTGCCACTGAGGTGAGGAAAGTTGACAAGTTTTCTCCTAGGTCTGTTCCCGCTGTGTTTGTTGGTTATTCTACTCTCCAAAAGGGGTACAAGCTTTATGCTTTAGCTACCAAAGAGTTCTTTATCAGCAGAGATGTGGTGTTTAAAGAGACCATATTCCCCTTCAAGCATATGAGCTCTGCTTGTCCCCCTTTATTTCCTGTCCTGCAGTTCCTTGAAGAGACTCCACTGTTGGTGTCTGATCCCAGTCCTGCTGAGAACAATGCTGTTTCTAGTTCATCTGTAAGTGGATTTGATCCTCCTGCTGACTATTTTCCTGATGATGGGAATGTATTAGGTGATCCTTGTTCTACTACATTGACACCCTGTGAGACTGTTCCATTAAGAAGGTCTACTAGATCCACTAAGCCTCCTATATGGATGCACGATTTCTTGACAGCTCAGCCTAAAGCCTCCTGCAAGTATCCTGTCTCCAATCATGTTTCTTATGCTCATCTCACTGCTTCCTATGGTGCAGCATTAGCTGCTTACTCCAGTATTTCTGAGCCTACTTCTTTTGAAGAAGCTGTAGTCCAACCTAAGTGGGTAGAGGCCATGCAAGCTGAAATTTCTGCTTTGGAGGATAATAATACTTGGAGCATCACTGAGCTACCTCCTGGCAAACACCCAATTGGTTGTAAGTGGGTGTTCAAGGTGAAGTACTTAGCCTCAGGTGCTGTTGAGAGATACAAAGCCAGACTAGTTGCTAAGGGGTTTAATCAGAAGGAGGGCCTGGATTACACTGAGACCTTTTCCCCTGTGGCCAAGATGGTTACTGTCAGATCTGTCCTAGCTGTAGCTGCTGCTAAACACTGGTTGGTTTTTCAAATGGATGTGCACAATGCTTTTTTGCAAGGTGATCTCCCTGAGGATGTTTATATGGTTGTGCCTCCTGGTTTTTGCAGACAGGAGGGGTCTAACAAAGTCTGCAAACTGCACAAATCTCTCTATGGGCTCAAACAAGCACCTAGGCAATGGAATCTGAAGTTAACTGAAGCATTAGTTCAGTTGGGGTTTGTTCAAAGCCATTATGATTACTCATTGTTTACTAGAACAATGGGAAAAGAATTGGTGGTGGTTCTTGTGTATGTAGATGATCTTCTAGTAACTGGTAGTTGTAGCAGCTTGATTGAACAGACTAGAAATGATCTGAAACTTAAGTTTAAGATGAAAGACTTGGGAGAACTGAAGTTTTTTCTTGGCATCGAGTTTGCTAGAACCAAGGAGGGGTATGTGATGAATCAACTCAAGTATGCTTTGGAACTAATCTCTGAAATGGGATTGAGTGGTGCAAAACCAGTTCATACACCAATGGATCCTAATGTAAGGCTGACATCTATTGAGTATGATAAACATGTACATGGATCAGAAGTTACTTCAACAGATAAACCTTTGAAGGATATTGGAAGATATCAAAGGTTAGTAGGAAGGCTGTTATATCTAACAATGACCAGAGTAGACATATCCTTTGCAGTACAAGTCTTGAGCCAGTATATGCATGCTCCAAAAGAGTCTCACATGGAAGCAGCTCTTAGAGTAGTGAAATACATTAAAACATCTCCTGGTCTAGGTTTGTTTATGCCTGCTCAAAGCTCAGAATTACTTACTGCTTACTGTGACTCTGATTGGGGTACTTGTCTACAAACAAGGAGGTCTGTAACAGGTTACTTGGTAAAGTTTGGAGATGCACTCGTATCATGGAAATCTAAGAAACAAGAGACAGTAGCAAGGAGTTCTGCTGAAGCTGAATTCAGGAGTATGGCATCAGCAGTAGCAGAGATCACTTGGCTTATTGGTCTATATAAGGAGCTAGGGGTAAACATCAAGCAGCCAGTTCAACTCTATTGTGATAGTAAGGCTGCAATCCAAATTGCATCCAATCCTATTTTTCATGAGAGGACCAAGCATTTTGACATTGATTGTCACTTTGTCAGAGAAAAACTACAACAAAAAATGATCAAGACTAATCATGTATCAACAAGAGATCAGTTGGCAGATCTACTTACTAAAGGTTTATGGAAAGCAACACATCTACACCTAATGTCCAAGCTGGGAGTAAAAGATTTGTTTCAGCCACCAGCTTGAGGAGGGGTGTTATGAAGCAAGGAGTTAGTGTAGTATTAGCTATAGAATCTGTTAGTATGTGTCAGTAACAGATACAGTTAGTAAAGTAGTTACAACTAACTATAGTTAAGTTAAGTCTACTAGTCTAGTTAAATGCTTAGATGTGATGTATTATAAATAGAATAGATACTACCAAAGATGAACAATTCACTCATTTTAGTTCTGCAGTTCAATATAGATTTGTTTCTCTCTTCTTCCTCAATTAGTGAATCTCCATTACTGATTCTAACAGTATCCTTCAAAATTAATTGAAATGTGTGCAAGCTTATCTAGACACCAAAATAAAAAATTTACAATGAAATTGGCCATTGTAAAGATGATCAACATTGGTTAATAACTAAAAAAAAAAAAGGTCCCAAAAAAATTATGGAAATACATGGATTTGTTGAACAATCTCAAAACAAATTAATAGCATGTCAAAAGTTAGAATGAAGATGACAAAATTTACATGTCCTAGCAACACAACATGACAACAACCTTATATATATTTCATGTATATGTCAAAATAATAGGCACTGACAAAATTAATTAATCATCTTCACCAAAATACAATTAATAATTAACTAGACACTAAAGGGAACATCAACTTAGTGAATAAAGTATGTTACTGCCAATGCTAACAACATTAATACGTATGCAATCCCTTGGTCAATTGTTGTTCCTGAACACAACAATAAAATTAATTAGCTAAAAACATATTAGACTATTAAATAATATTAATTAGCTAAAAACAAATTAGACTATTAAATAATCTATAATTCTCATGAGTGACATGGTTATGTAAATAGGACAACAAAAAAAAGTATTATTATTTTTCCCAACAGAGTAAAGAAAATGGTAATGAGTGCTTCTCCCAAGCTATATCCAAATTAAACGAATATCGAATATCGTGTGAAAAACAAAAATATCTCATTCTAAAAGGCCTATGTCACCAAGAATAGAAAACCTAATAATAAAAATTAACCATAACATTTTAAGCTGCCTAAATTGGCACAAGAATTCTGGTGAACAACATGTTCAACAATATCATTTCTACCAAAACATAATTATATGCAAAGAACATCTAAATAAAACCTAAAACTAACAAAAAATAATACTAGAATCGATCGATCAACAAATTTAAACTAACAAAAAACAACGTATTTTTTGTGGAATTTAGATTTGAAGTTTATGAGTTATTTTCATTATGACACATTAACATATATTAATTTCTTATTATACATTCAAGCTATTAGACAAAATTTATTGAATTCCAATAAACTCCGAGACGATTCAAAATTCAAAGTATGAATTTTGACAAGTACCTTAAGTCAAATGTACCATAATAACGGGGTTAATCATCAAATATTTATATATAAATATTTAATAAAAAAAACTAAACATGTATAGAAAATTTGGACTAAAAATTACAAAATTCACGTGAACTCATAATTAAATTGTTATGACAAAAAAACATACCATCGCTTGCCGGAGCAGGGGCCGGAGCATAAGGCTGTTGGGCTTGAGCAGTAGGCAAAAAGATGGAGAAAATTAAGGCAAATGCAACAAAGAAGCCAAGCATCACCCTAGAAGAACCATTAATCGCCATTGTTAATTAATTAATTATTAATTAGTAGTAATTAATATATTTCTTCAACTCTCTCTGCGAACAACTCTTTTTATCTCGTAAGATTTTTTTTTAAAAAGAGCTTTATTCGCAGAGAGAGCGAAAGAAAAAATGTATCAAAACGAAAAAGAGATTTTTCACTTCAATTTCACAACAAATTTTCAGAAATTGTTTTGAAAAATTGTGATTGATGAAAAAGTTTGAGATATGGAAATGTTATTTTGTTTTATAATAATATGTAATTTTTTATTTTTTTGAAATTAAGTTGGATGAATGAACGAAAAGATCGGTAATAGGTAAGAATGTGGGGCTTGCCAAATGTTTTGGGAGGGAAAAAGTCAGATAACTTATTATTAGGTTGTTACCTATTCTCTACCCTTAGTTGGCGCCATATTCGTTGGCTTTGCATCTTTCCACATTTCAGCATTGGATCTGATCTTGTATTGTTGGGCCTGCTGCTTGGTTTGAGCCATATCTCCCTAGTTTTATTTTGATTTTTTTTGTCGGTCCAATTGTGGGCTCAATGTTTTGGGTCTTGTGGACTCTTAAAATTTTGGGCAATCAACTAAAATGATATAAAAGATTGTTTTTTTTCGGTAAACAACATAAATTTTACTAGTTTATAAGTAAATACTTTTTTTACGTGAGTTTTTAATATTATGAAATTTGTTAGAATTTGGATTGTGGAGATGAGTTCAAAAATAGTGTAATTTATTTAGTTGGCCTAAAGCCAAAAATAAATCGGATGCCTAACTTTTAATATTTTTTTTATTATTGGGATTCAAAGTTATTTCTTTCTTTTTAATAAATTTTATTTTATTTTTTCTATGGTCTTAAACTATATATATCAAAATATTTTGTAATCTTGTGGTCTTAAACATATCATGTGGAAGTTAAATTTAAAAATTGACCCAAAAAAAAAGAAACATTTTTTAATATTTCGAAACAAACTAAAAAATACAAATAAATTAAAAATATAGTATTTTTTTTTTTGTTAAAAAAGACTTATAATAATTTTATTATAACAAAAATAATAATTGGCCCTTCGAATTTGGCTGCCTAAGACGTATGCCTTATTTTTATAAGCATTGAGCTGCCCGTGTATTCAAGTGGATTCGCATGTATCTGCCTATCTCGCTTGCCTCTTTTCCTATATATCTATATTAATTCAGAATGTATCTCATATTCCAGATACATATATTTAGAGTGATTTACATATATGCGGTATACATAGACTATCTCACTCGTCTCCCTCCTCTCTTGCTCACCTCTCTCCCTATTTCAGTGTATCTGATAGCAAAAGTAAATGTTTGTTTTATATCATTGGTGGTTCGAGATAGACATACAGAGACTTTGATTAATTGGCTGTTGATAGTATCAAGTGCCGTGCTTGTTAGGCATATATATTGGTATAGTTGGTGTATATGCATGAACCATTTTAAACACCTAGGAAGAATATTTTATTATACTCACCGCTAATAGTGTCAAATAAACGGATTGAATTGATTTTGTATAAGTTAAAATAGATTGAATTAATAAATAAACGAGTTACTAACCCATTCAAAAATTGCGTGAGATTAAACAAGTTTTAAAAAGGGTCATAATCAAACCCGACCAATTTTTACTAAGTTGAATTGCCTCAAGTGGATATAAGTAGCTATGATGTAATTAATATTGCAAGTACATAGCCACTCATCAGTCGTGTTCACTCTCTGATCATATATGCAAAAAAGTCAAGCAATTTGCTTTTACAATAAATTGGCCATGGGAAACAATTTTGCAGTTAATTTACATTGCTAGGTTTGAAAATTGAAATATAAAAAAAAGAATATTTTAATTATATCTTAGGAATGGAAGACAACGTTCACCTACGTGAACCTCATAAGTAGAAACATGAATTGTGATAAAAATAATTGAGATTTCTTCACTTTTAATCACAGATCTCGACTTTGAGTCATTGAGAATAAAGAAAATCTTATTGAGAATGTTATTCCGACCCAAAAGTAGCATTTGCAAATACTTTCGTTAGGAAATGTCCTACTAGACAAATAATATATATTGGACTTTCATATTGATTGAGGTTATTAGTGATATTGATATGAATATAGCCTTACTTTATGAGCTAAGTTTTAGAATCGAGTTATTTATACGTTTTAAGAAAGTTTGTTTTTTATTATCAAAGACAGATTTATCCTTATATTTTGCTGCCGAAGTGGACCCTGCATTTTATTTTATCGAACATGGATTACTTGTAGTTAATTATTTTATATGGTATTGAACAATTCTTATCCCGCGATATTCTTGCTTTTGGTTTGGAGTTAATTCCAAGTTCTAGTTTTCTTTATGCATATGTTACATCGGCAACCAAGTCGATCCAAGTGTATCAAGGATTCAGCCATAGTTAAATTGATTGAATATCGAGCTAACACGATACTTATTTTGATTACTCAATATTGCCTCATGGACACGACAAAGGTACATATAGTACATGTAATAAATGAAAAAAAAACAAAAAAATCGATCCAATGGATTCAGATGAAGTAGTCAATTTTGTACACTGTACGTGGTTGCAAAACCTTACCACAACTACATCAATATTATTTTCATAGTTAAGAAATAGGAACTCGTTACGAAATTTGTCGCTAAATAGTTCGATATTAAAAGGATTTTTTTATAATATATTGTAAATTTGTCGTAGATTTGCGATTATTTTTTTAATTGTTTAGCAATAGAATTAAGACATACTCTAGATTGTTGAGTAACTGTTGAAATTGCTTTAGCACAGTAGCGGATCTAGGATTATTATTAAGGAGTGTCAATTGTTGTAGTAAAAAATACAAATGCATAATTTTTGTTAAAAATATATCTCTGATTATATTTTAGCTCACTTATACAGTTTAGCAACGCTAATTTGGAGCAAAAAGAATTTTGTCTTGTATTTTCAAGTGTTACCAAAAGGCTCAACATTTTAATAATTTAAATTAATCTGTGGCTAATTGTTAGAAATGTATTTTGCTGACACAAAGTATGATTAATTAAAACTAAGTAAACCCCTTCTTCCATCACAAAAGAATGTGGTACGGTTGGGGTTGCTCCTCCCTTAATTAGAGATTTCAATTTTCGAGTCTCAGGTATGAAAAAATTCTTATTAGGGAGTGTTACCTTTGAATGGAACCTACCTTACGTAAATTTAGATTAGTCAGACTTTGATAGACATCTAATAAAAAATCAAAAGAAGAAGAAGTAGTAAATTCCTATTGCAAATGTGTAGCTACATTAAGAATTCTTATATATAGTAGTAAAATTCATTCAAATAAAATTAAAACACCTGATTGAGTTCACAATATAAGCATTACATCATATACATAAACTACCATACTGGTAGCTAGCTAGTAAATTAAGAGAAAATTTAAATGAAACCACTACTAAGGTTAGGTTCCTATATATAGGATACATCATGATTTATCATATTATTTCAACAATACTAAAACCATGACAATGATCATAGTTCAATATTACAATTTCTAGTAGAATTCACAATTTTCAGTTCAGTTGAACCTGCAGAACTCGTTCATTCAATTTTGGCTAGGCCAAAGGAAAGCTCCCATAGCAAACTTCCTCTTGTGATTGACATCTCCGATCACCGGTAGTCCATATTGTCTGAGAAGGCAATCGAGTTTCCACATCGGCATCGTCTCGTAATCGGATTTTTTGTACCTTGGATAGTGCAATGGCATCTGAAAATTACTACTAGTACAAGTACTAGAAGTGTAACATGATTTCGAATTTTCGATTTTGACTTGAAGTTGAGATTGATTATTTTTGTTTTGGTTCAAAGAAAACATGGTTGTTGTAGTATATGAAGGGTTATTATAAGACCAAGCACCACTTCCACTCATGATTATTTTTCTTTGTGATTTCTCAACATACATAATGTAGTCCTTTTATAGCCAATATATCTTGGGATGAGGCTAATTATGACTCGAAGACTAAGTCAGAGACTGCTAGACGTTTCATTGACGGATACAATTGGAAACCTTATAGAATTAAATGAATGAATATTCTATGAGATACTTTATTAATGACATATAGCATTTTATTCTTTTTCAAAACATTTGTAATTTGTTTCATATCTTTCATTAACTTATCGACTTATACATACTTCTAATGTTAATTTTTGTTTCAAATCTATCCCTATATAATTTAAAACATCAAATATGCTCCTCACGAAGTAATATAGGGGAATGTTTGGACCTTTTAAATAAATTTCTAAGAGATATATTTTGACATTTATAATTATGGAAAAACTACAGAAAATGTCAAACTACATATTATATTAAAATAATATAGCTACACTATACTTTATTTATAATTTATGAATATATTTAATTAATAAATAGCAAAATACAATTTACACCAACAAAATTTACTTTTTTCCCACTTTTCACGCTTTCTCTTTCCTATTCCCACTATTTCAGCCTTCTTTGATTATCCCTAATTCAAAATCTTTATCCCCAAATCAATTCTATTACTCCTAAATCAACTTCATCTCCTAGTAGGATCCACAAAATCAC